>JAOWBW010000019.1:1084682-1156541 GCA_026119855.1 Campanula takesimana
CTACTGCATACATTAGTCTTTTGTTTACTTCTCTTTGCTATTTCTATTAGTTCTATTAAGTTCCTAACTAATCTATTAAATTTGAACTAATCTAATAATAAAATTAACTTTTAATGTCCTTTTTGTCTTTCCACTCCATTCTAAAACTCACGTGCCTCCCTTAAGCCCTTGAGAGCCCATAGACGTGATGCACGCGTATAAGCTCAAACGTATGCACCTTTCACATGTCAGTACTGATTTCCCTCTTTCCTTCCCTCTAAATTCTTTCCTTCCCTCTAATTTGGATCTATAAATACCCAAATTCCACATTCAAATCAACTCTTAAAAAGCATCCTTAATATAAATATTGGTTCCCTGGTCTCTTCTTGACTAGGTATTCCCACTAGTCTAAACTTTCTCCTCTTATTTTCCTTTTTTTGGTCTTCGTCAATGTATGCAATCTCCATTAAGGGACATGACCATAATGAATACTTCATATGTTAAAGGGAGAATGTTATTTCCCTACATCCTAATTCCCCACCCCACCACCAAAATTCCCTATAGGCATTAATAAAATATAGGAAGGATAATTACACTTAAACATCTTCGATAACACCTAGAGTAGCAAAATGACCATGACGTTAGGCGGGGCGGGTGCCTAACAACTCTAAAAAAGCATCCTCACCATAACTATTGGTTCCCTCGGTATCTTCCTTGATTAGGTATTCCCTCCCTATCCTCTAATTACTCCTTTTATTTGCTCTTATTTTTGTCTTTGTCAATGTATGCAATCTCCATTAATGAAACATGACCATAATGACTACTTCATATGTTAAAGTTAGTTAAGCTTATATCCCTACATCTTAAATCCCCCACCAAAATTCCCCATAGGCATAATCAAATATAGGAAGGAAAAATACACTTAAACATCATCTAGAACACCTAGAGTAGCAAAATGACCATGATGTTAGGCGGGGCGGGTGCCTAACATCTTCCATTTTTGTAACTAACCCCCGAACCACCCACATACTTGAATATCTTATTTCGCATGTTTAGACTTAAGTTTTTCTTATGTTCCTCTCATAACATAGGTGATGACTCATAAATTAAAAATCACTTATACATCATGGGCAATTCCATCACGCAAAGCTCTAGCGGGGGTGTTTTCTAGGGCATCAACAGTACTCTTCAGTGTGGGCCTGGCATTCTTAAAGGCATCAAAGAAAAGAGCAAAGTCGAGATACTCGATAGTGTGGTGCGGGATACAATCACCACTCAGGAGCTTCTTCCACAACTCATACACCTTTTGATGAGCCTCGTGAGTGCACATTCTTCTTGTAAACACATCAAATAAATGTTATTCCCACATTATACATACACACTACGACAAGTCCTCACAAAGATATTCATGTATGATATGTGTCCGTGCAGAGCGGGAACCCACTTTAATATTTAAAATGTGTGAATTTTTTTTTAGAAAAACTACACACACCCATTCTCCAAACAACATCAATTCAACAAATGCAAAACAACTTATGAATAAAAATCAAACCAACCAAACCCCAAAATTCAACAACAAAAAAAAAAAAACTAGTATTCAAAGAACCATCTAAAATAAAAAGAAAAAAAATGACGAATGCAAGGATCAGTGAAGCTTCTTACCCCACTGGGCAAGTTAGTCGAGGAGTGCTTATCACTTTGAATGTATAACTCATCCGGATTAAAGGTAGGAATGAAGAAAGGTTGAGTTTACAGGCGACATGTTTCTCCTTTTGCTTTACCATTTCAAGAACTCTCCTTTGCCATCGAAATGTGAATCTAAATGTCCCTTGTGGTTGCTTGAAAATCACAAAAAAAAAACCCCCTCTATTTTCACAAAATATAGAACAAAAATGAACCAAAAAATTTTATGGTCTGTGTACCTACTGATATGGACGAATTCAAGTGTGCCAAGCAACACACTTGAATTTGAGAACAATGTCGCGCGACAACTTAGGTCTCTATCTATTAAATTGACCTTTTAGCTCCTGGTCTTCTTTATTTAATTCTTTTATCAGTCTAAGTGCCTCTAAATGCCGTTTTGTTCGAGAAACCCTCTAAATATCTAATTCGGTTCGAGAGGCCCCTAAATTCTCATTCGGTCACAATGTCTCATTTGCTTTGAGACGTCCCTAAAATGTCTCATTCGGTCACAATGTCTCATTTGCTTTGAGACGTCCCTAAAATGTCTCATTCGATCGGAGACGCCCGAAATGTCTAATTTAGTCTTATTATGATCCAAATGCCCCATAAGTCGTCCCATATTTATATACCGTATGTTTTCTCTTTCTCTAAGCCCATATTGCACTATGTATTTGCATATTGTGGTTTTATCTTTTTGATCCATATGATCTCCCCATCTTTATATACCTTATATTCCTCCCCCTCGCAGTGTGTAAGACTACATGCCTTCACATACCTTGTGTTATTCTCTTGATCCATACGATCTGTAAGACGTCATGTCTTCATATACCGCACATGTTTCAAAATTCCGTTCTCAACCATTCATCCCGATTCGATCCTCGAACTATTACTTGGCTTGATTCCCCTTGGTCATTCATGAACAAGTTCAGTCGTGTGACCAGCTTAGTCATTCCTTGCGCTACTATCAGAATTTAAACCCTCATGACCACCTTATTCATTACTTGCGTGACTTCTAAAGTCCAACCTTCATGACCACCTCAGTCATTCCTGAGTACGACGTACGATCACGTTTGATCTACAAGTTCATTTCCCTATCGAGAGTTATGACTTCCAAAAGTCCTCCTTTCTTGACTTCAAAAGTCCTCCTTTCTAAACTAACCTGGTAACTTGTTGGATCTTCCATATGTTAGACTTCACTAGTCCATCAATTTCCAATTACCCTTTATAGATTGAGATCATTTTTTTAATCACTAACCCACTTCACCTGCAAGTACTGTCGTTGAGGTGCTCTGTTTGTAGCCCACCCTGAAGAGTCCGTTAAATATATATTTTAGAACTCACTAGGACTTCTTGATCATTTTGAACATTTCTAAAACATTTAAATAAGGAAGTACTTGTTAACCAATAAATGAAACCCTAGTCGTGCGACACACATTTATGTCGCGCGATGATGAGTTTTCTATTAAGTATGTTCTGCAACACCATTACCCCTAGTTAGAAACACTTTAAATTTTCCCTTCTCCTTGAGCAATAGACGCAACTTTCCAGATATCTAAAGCCCCACGGAACTGCGGACTGGTAGCAAGGATCCTCTTAATACCCTTTTAATCCCACAATTCCCCACCGAAGTTAGTTCAAGTCATTTAGGCTCTACACCGACCTCGGAAATTGGTACGCTTTCTTAAACTTTGATCTATTTATGTTTCTACTAATAAAAATTAGGCCTATGATGATTTAGTTTGCTAAAAATGTAGGAAACTGAACGACATAAACCGACTGAGATACAGGCCACATTATGTACGGGCCCAAGCCAGGAATCAAGGACCAAGACATGTCTCGGCTAGTCATATGCCGAGGTGTGGTCCATATACCGACTTGTGCCGATTTAATAGGGATAAGGTTACATCCCGAATAAAATGCGGAATCAACAAATAAGAGTCCAATCTCTGTACAAATAAAGGATTCCTTACTTAACAAGGAGATATCTTTTACACAGAAAGAATGATCACAATCCTTATCAGGATTCTACTTTCCTAAATACGAGTTCTACTCTAAAACGGACTCCATGACTTCATTAGCAATTCAGGACTAATTCACCAGCGCCTATATACACAGGCTCTCATACGACAAACTAGTCATTGATTTCTGTTTGTTTTATCTCATAAAAATCATATTCTTACTCTCACGCTGGAGGGCCTTAGCGGTGAAGCCCGACTAGATCACATTTATCGTTTCGTGTGTGTAGATCTGATTAAGGAGTTCTCTTTGCTGGACTATCCGAATCGTTCGACGAAAGGCTGATCCGGTACGTTTTTCGCAGCATCAGTTTGGTTCCATTGCCAGGAAATGTTAGATCGGAGAACTTTTTGTCCGGATAAACCACAATCTCCTCATGGATGAAATACCAGCCGACGGGCAACAAGCATGTGTTACGCCTGAAGGCGATCTCAATCTGCCACCACATAACGTGGCTAATAACGCTGCTCTGACTCAAGGGCTCCCTCCTCCTCCGCCTCAACCCCATGGGGCGGTATGCATACGTGTTCAAGAGGGCCTCCACCTGAGGTTACACAAATATATGGACGCCGGAGGAGAACAATTACCCGACCTCAAAATAGTGAAGCTGGCCCATCAAGACCACAACCTTTAGATCGAAGAGCATTGCTTTAACAAAATCTCATGACTCTCCAATAATTGGCTGACGCTCAAAGAGCTCTCCTGGAGTATGACCCTGAGCACTCCATGGAACATCTCCTCCAGCCCTCCAGAACTAGAGGAGCTCATGAGGATGATAGAAGGAGTAACCATAGGGAAATCCCATGTGCTGATGGCCAACGTCACCAGGATCCACGTGATGCTCCCCAGGAAATCTAGCAAGCCGACTTGAAGGTCGACTTAGCCCAATAAATCGTGAAGGAAGAAACTTGAGAAATTAAATAAATCAGAGGAGGGAAGAAGAAGCCGAATCCCCAGGCGTAGAATTCTAGGGGAAAGACGCAGAAAATAAGATCGACGTTGGTATCCATTAAAGCAGGCACCACACATCGCACCCCACCTAGAAGAACTATCCATGATCCAGAAATAAGCCGAGTTGCTAGGAAAAGTCGAGACAAAGGAAGGGATAGACAGAGGAGCTCTCATCATAGCTCGGGAATAAGTGATCGAACCATAATGGATCTGAAGGAAAGATTAGAGAACGTGGAGATGAACCAAGGGTAAAAGAAGACCTAGGAATGACTATGACGTGATGCGTCCTTTTAAACAGTGATAAGGGATTCTCTACCTAACCCACAACTAAAGCTCCCAAACTTAGACAAGTACTCTGGCAACTTTAACGCTTTAGATCACCTTCAGGCTTTCGAGGGCATGATGACGTTGATATCCAATCAAGACGATATCCTTTGCAAAGATTTCGCCAGTACGATGACAAGAGCAGCTAGGTCTTAGTTCATGGATCTAGAAAAAAGGAGCATCGACTCTTTTTCTAGGTTGAAGATGAAATTTATGGAATATTTCTCCCACTGCTGGAGCGAGAAAGAAGAGACTCTCTAATCTGGCTAACATGGTACAAGGAAAAAAATGAGACGACCATGATTTTTTCCAAAGATTCAGGAACTTGGCAGACTCCATTGAAGAAAGGCTTACCGATAGAGAAATAATAGTGTGTTTCTCTAACGGGAAAAGATCTGATGCCCTCCCTACGAGTTATCGGTAAGGGAACCATGAACGAAGTCTGAATTGTACATGTGGCCTATGCAACAGCTATTGCAGAGGAGAAAAGAAAGTTGAAATTTGGGGACAGGGACCGAGATCATGAAAGTAAGCTGACCAATGGAGACTCAACCCAGGGGTCTAATGGAGGCGGAAACAGAGGGAAAAACAGAACGAGAGGAATGGAGATCTTTACCCCCCTCACAAATCCCATCCCGGAAATAATGAACTTGGTAGATCTTCCTAACCCCAAACCCATCAGAGAAAATCCCAAATATCCGAAATACAATAGCAAATACTGCGCCTACCATAGAGACAATGGGCATGAAACAGAAAATTGCTATGCTCTGAAGAAGATAGTACATAAATGGGTTGACCAAGGGAAGCTAGACCGATATGTCGTAAAGAAAGACAACAAGCGCCCAAGGGAAGAAGGGAAGGAGGAAGAACGAGAGGATAGACCCCCCAAAGAAAAATTGATTGGAGTCATACGAGAAGAAATCCCCTCAAATACCAAATTAAAAGAACAAATTTATGAGCTGAGAAAAGTATATCACATTCCCCCTGGATTCATAAAGGGGAAGAAGTGATCAGTTTTTCCCCAAACGAACTGGACGGGAACAAAGTAATGAGGGAACAACCGCTAGTAATCAAGGGAAGGATAGATAATTGTGAGTTTGAAAGACTCCTCATTGATTCAGGGGCTGCTAAAGATGTGCTTTATTACAGAACTTTCAAGGAAATAGAGCTACCAGACAGCATGCTGACTCCTTATAATGAAAGACTAGAAGGGTTCACAAACCACAAAGAAGAAGCGAAAGGGACCGTGGACCTACTGCTTGAAGTTGGAGAATACCCCTACAAGGCCTCGGCAACAATTACGTTCATTTTCATGGACCTAGCCAGTGACTATCATGCTATCTTGGGTTCCCCTAGCCAAGGAAAGTTAGGAATGGTTGCTTCCCTCCCACACCAAAGGGTGAAGTTCCCCACCCCAGCAGGCGTAGGATGTGTACTGGGTGCCCCTAAACATTTTTTGGAGCATGTGATTAAGTCTAGGAAGACTAAAAACAGAATGGAGATTGATACTCCAGAGAATAACATCACTCTTTCTAGAACGACCACGGTTACCAAGTCGACATCAAACATCGGCGTAATTCTAAATATAGCTTCAGACGAGCTGAGTGACTCGCCCCAAGCTCAGGGGCCACAGAACCTACTCACGTCGAAACCGAGGTAGTCCGACTCTTAGACTTGGAGAATTTAAACCTAGAAGGTAAAAAACAAGGAAAAGGTTAAGCAAATCATCATAGAAACTTTGGAATTCAGGGATGGACCAGAGCTTAAACAGGTCAATCAACTAGACGAGGTCGTAATCAACCCGAATTACCCTGAATAGAAGATAAAGATTGGAAAACAAATCTCTTCAGAAGAGAGAGAAGAGGTCATCTCCTTACTAAAAAAGAATCTGGACATGTTTACATGGAAGGTAGAAGACATGGTCGGGGTTAAAGAGGCCATTGCTGTCCATAAACTTGAAGTGGACAAGTTTTTTAAGCCAGTCAAACAGACGTGAAGAGTTTTCTCCAGAGACAAAGAAAAAGCCATTAAAGTAGAGGTGGAGAAGCTACTGAAGGCCGGCATCATAAGGGAAGAAATTTACCCGGAATGGTTGGCCAATGTCGTCATGGTCGTCAAGCAGAACGGCAAATGGAGGATGTGTATGGACTTCACGGATCTCAATAAAACCTGCCATAAAGATAATTACCCGCTCCCAAGGATTGATAAGCTGGTAGACTCCATCACTGGACACCAGACACTTAGCTTCCTTGACGCTTACTCGGGCTATCACCAAGTCAAAATGGCAGCAGAAGACATTGAGAAGACGGCCTTCCAAACGGCAGGAGGAATTTACTGCTACGTGATGATGCCCTTCGGTCTAAAAAATGCTGGAGCAACCTACCAAAGGATGGTCAACAAGGTTTTCAAGTCACAAATCGGAAGAAACATGGAAGCCTACATTGATGACATGGTAATAAAGACCAAGTCAGGAAGCCATATCCCAGACCTGAAGGAGACAATAGAGAATTTGAAGGCCAACGACATGAAGCTTAACCCCAGCAAGTGCGTATTTAGAGTCACGGCGGGTAAATTTCTAGGCTTCATCACAGAGGGGCATTGAAGCTAACCCAGAGAAAATCCAAGCACTCGTATACATGAAGGAGCCGACATGTATCAAAGAAGTCTAGAGATTGAATGGAAGGGTTGCCGCCTTAGGAAGATTCATTGCAAAATCAGCAGAAAAGTCTCTCCCTTTCTTCAAAGCTTTAAAGGGAACAAAAGACTTTGCCTGGACGCCAGAGTGATCGGCCTCATTCTAGCAGTTGAAGGGATACCTGGGATCCCTACCGCTATTCAGTAGTCCGGTTATGGGAGAAACGCTTTACGTATTCCTTGCAGCAACCGACCGCGCTGTAGCAGCAGTACTTGCTCAAGAAGAAAACGGGGTCCAAAAGCCGGTATATTATGTAAGCAAGGCTCTATCCGATGTTGAGACCAGGTATTTCAATGCCGAGAAGATAGCATTTGCCCTGGTAGTAGTAGCCCAAAAATTACGAGCCTATTTCTGCGCCCATCCTATCACGGTCTACACCGATGCGCCCCTCAGGAAAATACTCCACAGTTCTGTCAGGTTGCTCAACTGGTCCATTGAGTTGACCGATTTAAACATCACATATAAGACGAGAAAGACGCTGCTTGCACAACCCCTAGTGGACTTCCTGGTTGAAACCGCTTTTTCAAGAGAACACGTGCCAATAGCTCGAAAGAGGTTTTCCCATGGATAGAGAACCCCTTGGTGAATTTGTCACGACCCAAAAACTAGGCTCTATTTTTTTGGTGATAAATAATTATTATTTATTTATTTGCTTAATTATGTATTTAAATTATTACTTAATTAATAATTTATGAGTTATAATAATTCATGCCTAGCATTTTATTTGGGTCATTTGGGTTAGTGTAGTATTGTTGGGTCTTAATTGTAAGTAGGGAGTGTAAGTTTTGTGTGTAGTGAAGAGGAGGGGGCCTAAGTGTAAGTTCTTTAAATCATTTAACTACTCCCTCCCTACTCATCTTCTTCCTCACTCTCTTCATCTCCCAGCAAAATCTCTCTCTCTCTCCATGTTGTGGGTAAGTTTTTCTCTCTCACTTCTCTCTTCATTTTCTTCATCTTCCTCTTGTTACTTCTCATTTCTTAAAACATGAAACTTGTTTAGATCGTCGATAGGATCGTAAAGGGCTAAGAATATTCGAGTTCCGGCAACTTTGAGAAAATCCGGGTAAGTTACTTTTCCCCCATTTATGTTAATAAATGCTCATCTTTAACTCTATTGATGTTCTTGTTGATATCCATGGCTTCTTGGTTGAGTTTAGAATTTATTTGGAATTTATTTGGTTTTGGGTAAAAATGGTGATTATTATGAATGTTGGAATTTAATCTTGGTTTTGTTTGATAAATGATGATATTTAGGTCCCCTTTCTAGTTTATAAGTGTCTTGGTTCATGTTTATGCTTGGTGGAAAGTTAGTTGTGGTGAATTTGGAGAAATTGTGAAAATGGTAAGAATTCTTGAAGAACCCAGCTGCTGATCCCGACCAAAATCCAGACCGGGCGCCCGCCCGGGCCTTGCCAGGCGCCCGCCCACTTCCCCCTTTTCTGACCATTAGTTTCTGTTATAATGGGCGCCCGCCTGCCCATGTTCAGGCGCCCGCCCGCCCTGTTTTTCTGGGAATCATTCCTTGTTTAATTTAGGTTGAATTGTATACTCGGCCTAGACTTTGGGTGCCTCTCTACTTTAATTAAATAGACATTGTAGGATATTCTAGTGTTGAAAGTGGTTCCTTTGTGAATAATGGTGTTATGGAATTTGATCAAGGGTTGTTTGGGAATGTTTGAGCATCTTATGATGTGTGCGTGATTGTTCCAATCGAATTGATTTTCGAGTAAGACTTGGTCTAGGTTTTAGGCGATGTCCTATAGTACCTAGAGGGTTGTTATTGAACACCAAGGTGTAGGGTTTAGTCCTGTCGTGATCATGTTCTAATAAGTGTAACCTTTTTGGATTCATTTGGGGTGTTTAGAATTGGTTCGTTATGAACGGAGGTAAAGCGTGAATTGGCAATTGGGTACCTACGGTTTGATTAACCTTAAGGTGTATTCATTCTGAGTTCCTACTTTGGAGTTCCAGGTGTGATGAGATGGTTGAGTTCATAGTCCTAGTACATCTTTATGAGTA
Organism: Campanula takesimana; assembly: GCA_026119855.1. Classification (NCBI taxonomy): domain Eukaryota; kingdom Viridiplantae; phylum Streptophyta; class Magnoliopsida; order Asterales; family Campanulaceae; genus Campanula; species Campanula takesimana. The sequence goes on from JAOWBW010000019.1 coordinate 1,094,350, forward strand.
AACGTTTAGGATAATTTTAGGTTATAGTCGTTGTACTATTTGTGAGCGACCGTTTGGGTTGTGTTCCTTATGAGTAACTTGTGGGTATCATATTTAGGATGTAATTGGTACGTACCTTATCTTGGAATCAGTATGTTTTAATGGTAAATATTGTTGGACTCTTTTATGAGAAACTCCTTGTGCTATTGTTGTTGAACTCTTCTTGAGTAATCATTTGCATCTTTTATGGTGATTAATTGGTATGATTCCCTACTTTGGAATCAATGGTTGTTTATTGTGCTAGTATTTTATTACTTAGCCTTTACTTGAAAGTCCAGCTGGTATTTTGTGTGTGTTTGGGCGATGCGAAACATTATGATGGCACAGCCAAGTCCATTGTGATGTTGACCATTGTTTGGCCCCATTATTACCCTCCTCTAGATTGGCCTTGGATGTGAGAAGAGCTAGCTCCTTTCTGTGCATTTTAGCTTTACTTGGAGCATGACTTTGTGGCATGTCTCCCGTCCCTTGTGACACTTCATTTGGTTATTGGTTCCGGTACCGGGTTTCTCTTCAGCTTTTATGCTACTATGAAGATGGTTTGTTTGATTTATGGGTTGATTGGTCGCTTCTGACCGGGGGATTTCTCTTCAGCTTTCATGCTATTATGAAGATGTTGATTTGGTTGATTATTGAAGCTGCGCAGCGACCTTTATTTGGTTCTTTCAGTTGGGTGAAACCTTGGCTATGTATCCACTTATGAGTGTTTATTTCAGCTTTATGTGTTGCATGATGAGCTGGTCGTTATTTCCAACCGGTATGGGACGGTTGGCGATAGGGAGCCTCTCATTTGTTGTTATATGATTGATTATTTAATGTTACTGTTCGACAGCATGTCACTTATCATTCCGCTGCTATCTGTCATATATTAATTGCTATTGGTCGGTGCATAATAACATGTCATGTAGTTGCATTAGTAACTTACTGAGATTTATTCTCACCCCGTTTCTTGTTTCAAATTGTTTTCCTTAACCCCCCAGGAGGAAAAGGATTAGGATTCGCGGATCGAGGAGGACGTCGAGAGGATTGAGATTTTGGGCAGGTTGTTTGATCGGTTTGCATTATTTAAATGTATAACCTTTTGGGGATAGTTTTACCTACAGTGACGTCATTAAGATTTGTAATCTTTTTGTATTTTGAGCGTGAGCTCGTGGAGCTTACACTAGTTGTTTTATGGTGTTGTTAAACTCGGAATTTCCAAACCTTGTGTTAAAATCTTTTGGGTATAAAATGAAATTTTTACCTTCTGTATTTTAGAGTTTTTGGTTGTAAGTCGACGTCCAGCTCGCGAGTTCCCGGCCCGCGGGGTCGGGGTCGCGACAGAATTGTCAATGAATTGCTGGATCCTGTATACAGATGGGTCGACTACATAAAGTAGAAGCGGGGATGGAGTGTATTTGAAAATTACAGGTGGTGAACATGTTGCACGAGACTTCATCAGATTCAAATTCCCCACCTCAAACAACCAGGCCGAGTATGAAGCATTAATCTTGGGCATTGAGAAAGCAAAATTCATGGGTGCTACTAAGTTGGCAGCTTACAGTGACTCATAGCTGGTAGTAAACCAAGTGAAAGGGAAATACAACACGGAGAATCACATGATGACTAAGTACAAGGACCTCGTCCTCAGCATGACCAAAGATCTCGAGTTCTGGGAAATAAGGCTAGTAGGACGAGAATATAATCAGGAGGCCGACTTGCTCTCCAAGATGGCCACAGCGGAAGAAATCAATCCCTTAGTCATTTATGCCGACCAACCAGCCTATGAGAGAATAGAGATCCTAGTTATTGATGATGGAGAAAGAACCTGGATTGACGACTACAAAAACTACCTGGAAGATGGAAAGCTACCTGAGGATGAGTTGGCAGCCAAGATGATAAAAAAAAAAGACGGCCAGGTTCATTGTGTGGAACAGAATTCTATACAGAAGATCATTCACTAAGCCTCTCCTTAGATGTGTTTCACTCAAAGACACGGAGAGCCTGCTAGCCGAGGTGCACAATAGGGTCTACAGAGGACACCCGGGAGCCAGGACCCTAGCCGACAAGGTAATAACACTTGGGTATTACTGGCCAATGTTAAGAGAAGAAGCTCAAGCCTATGTGCGTAAGTGCGACATGTGCCAATGATTTTCAGATCTGCCCAAGATACCGCCAGTCGAACATAGCCTTATCATACTGACATGGCCATTCGACACGTGGGAAGTCGACATAATAGGGCCTTTTCCCATGGCCAAAGGAAGCAATAAGTACGTGATCGTAGCAGTCGACTATTTTACCAAGTGGGTTGAGGCCAGAGATTTGGCAAAAATTACTGAGGAGAACGCCATCAATTTCATTCATGACTACATATGGTGTCGGTTTGGCATCCCGCATACTATTATAACCAACAGCAGACTGCAGTTCTCAGACGCTTTCACTGAAAAACTTAACAGACTTGGAGTAAGGCATAGAAAGTCATCGGTCAGCCATCCACAGGGTAATGGATAGGCAGAAGCAGCAAACAAGCTCATCCTGACAGCCTTCACCAAAAACCTAGAAATAAATGAAGGAAAGTGGCTGGACGACCTCCCCCTTGCTCTATAGGCAGTTCGTACAACCACTCGGAGGCCGACTGGGGAGACACCCTTCGCATTGACTTATGGATCAGAAGCCATGGCCCCGGCCGAGATGGCACTCCCTACCTTCAAAGTGACCAACTATGATGAAGTCCTCAACGAATACAACCGACTTCTAGACCTAGACTTGGTTGACGAAAAAAGATTGGCAGCCTAGCTCAGAATGATCAATTACAAGCAGAGGACCAAGGCCTACCATGACAGTAAAGTGAAGAAAAGGGTTTTTGTAGTAGGCGACTGGGTGCTCAGAAAGATTGAGTCGACACACAGGAAGGCTCAGCAGAACAAGCTCTCTCCGAATTGGGAAGGCCCTTACATTGTTACCCATGTTATCCTGGAAGGGACCTACATGCTCAAAACTCTAGAAGGAAAAGAGCAAAAGCACTCATGGCATTCAGAACACTTGAGGAAATTATACCAGTAACAACTCGGCACCCTACCTATCTTTTGATTATTTTTTTTATAGTTAGATTTTTTGGTTTATAGCTTTTTAGTTTCTACTAGTTTTGGTACTTCTAGTTTTATTTTATCAATGATATTTCTTTTTCTTTTACATCATCAACTTTACATTCCTAGTACATTACACTAGAACCCAGCTTAAGCATTACATGACAATGCCTAGACCATAATCCGAAGTCTGGAGCAATTAACGCCTAACTTCCCAAACATTTGAGCCAAGGTAAACTTGCAAACTCAAATGAAAGCCTGGTTCCTATAACTAGCCTGGCCAAAGCATACTTGACATGCTTGGTCCCCATCCTGAGTTAAGATTAAAATATCTAACTCCACCGACAATTTGAGCCTAGTTTTGATAACTAGACTATTCAAATTCAAAATCGAGCACATGACGCTCACCACGGCCTATGACGGGAAATAACCCCTTGGCCCATGAACACTTAGCTCGAGCTGTCTATGAAAAATTCTCATCAAATAAACTGAGTCACACAACTCGTCTTCACATGATTATAACGTGACTAAACTGAAGTCTACATAACAGCCGAATACAACCAATAGACAAACACCCGAAACTGGGAAAAGTTTGTAAACGGAGAATAATCAATGTCAGGTGTTTAATGCCCCCCCAAACATCCTTGGGCTCGAGCATTCTGATACTAAACGACAACAATTAAAGTAAATATTGTACTGCGCCAAACTGGCCTTACAAATTCTCTAGAAACAAACAAGTTTATAAAAGTTCACGACCCCAGCTCTTCCTCATCATCATCCTTCTCCTCACCAAGGCTTAGCTCTTCCCGAAATCGCTCAACCAGCGTGTGAAAATTGTTGGGATCGACTGGAGGAATGTTCCAGGCTGGTCTTTTTTCTGTCGCATCATCACGAGCTATCGACCTTAGAGTCCGGTCAGAGTAAGGGATCAACAAGTGAGCCGCACGGGCCTCAATACTGTAAGCATCATTTAGGAGGAGACGGGCCCACTTCTGGACTGGAATATACACCTCGGGATCAATATGGACTTGACGAATGGCGTGCGTGTAACCATCAATATAAGTAGTTATCACCTAGTCATTAATGATTAATGGAATCTCGGTCCATTTGAAGTTCAGCACGGCCGCCTTCTCCCTTGCCGGGATGCTTTCTTCCAGTTGAAGCCACGTTATCTCCGCCTCATCCTTCTCCTTAGCCAGCATGACGGCGTTTTCTCTCTCTTTCTTGACTTCCTCCCACAGGGACTTGGCCTCCTCCTCAGACTGATGCAAGGCCTCCTTCAACTTCTCGGCTTCTGCCGCCGTTGCCACAACGACCTCGGCCTTCTCATCAAGAGATTTCTTGGTCTTTTCATGAGCTTTGTTGGCTATATCGACAGCCTGACTGCACCTCGCCTGGGCCCGAACCACCTTAGTCTCAAGATCATCCATCTTTTTCATAACCCCCGACCACTGCTTCGCTTCATGCTGAGAAATGGTGGCAAGCTGCTGAAAGAAACTAATGTCAGTAAAGGGAGCAAAAGAATAAGCAAAAGACAACAAGTTAGCCAGTCACCTTGGAAATGATCAGGCCTTTGTGTTCAGCTAAATGTGAGTAGGTAGGAGGGGTAAAAGTCAATTGATCCAAGAGACCGGCATCAAGAGCTCGGTGCAAAACTGGCCGGCCTAGCCGCATCATCGAACCAGACCTAGCAGTAACATCCAGGCTTCTCATCAGGCCAACTCTAGAAAATTCTGTAATCAATGCATCAATTTCCTTTGAGGAAAGAGTAGACGGAGCATCAGTGGAAGAACACCACTTGGATGTCGGCTCGCAGGAATCTCTTCAATCACATCTCGGGCTCGTTTTCAGCCCAGGGGTTCATCACTGGCCATCGCCTTGGCCTCTTCAGCAGTAGTTTTCCTAGCCTAGCTATAGGCTGAATCCCTCACGGGTGACACTGTGCCGCCTGCAGTCTCCTCAGCTCGACCGCCATCACTAGCCACATCAGTAATGGGAAGAGGGCCAGCGTCCTTCCCAGATAAAACCTCTTACCGTGCCCCCATCTCGGCATGCCTTTTGGAGCGGCCAGAAGTCTTTGATTTCAGCCTCTTTTTGCCCAATAACTTATTAGGATCGGCCGCATACTCCTGCTCCAGCTCTCTTTCCTCCTCTATGGTCAAATCTGACAAACAAATGCAAAAGTTATAATTCAGGCATGGGAAATTCACAAAGCAGATATGAAGACAAATGTAAGAAGTTTATATCCAACAACTTTTTGAACTTGAGTTTGGCTAATCCTACAGTCCTAAAAGAAAGAAAAATTGGGATGAATAACCCAGTCGGGGTACCGGTTGCCTCTAGTGACGGGCGCCATCACGCTTACACCACCCCAAGGCCCCGGCATGATGCCTGCCTGAATATAGTATCCATGATTTATTTCCAGAGTCGGCCAGGCCAGTTGCTGAACAGCGGCTCTCAACCTTAATGACATGGTTGTTCCATCTAGACACCTTGCTCATAGAGCTAGAAATTGGGGCAATGATCTTAGGCCGCCTCTGCCTACTTCTTATAGTCAAAACCTGGGTATTATCATTGAAACTACCCTAAAAAAGTGGTAAAAAGCCATTGGGCATGGCTGAAAACACAAACTTCGGCACATGACGATGAAAGATGTTAGATATCTAACGATATTGGCGCCCAACATGGTAGGAACCGCCTGCCAGTCTTCTAAAAATTCGCAGATGAATGGATCGAGAGGTAAACGAAGTCCCAGCTGAAACTGTTTAAAGAAAAAGGATACCTCAAAGTGGTTCCAGTAAAAAGAGGCCTTTTCTTCATCGGTAGTGAGAACAGGGGCATGGTGATTGTTGGGTATGATTATTATAAACCACTCCTATTACCTTAATTTGATTGATCCCATAACCTAATTTTACTCTTTGTGGACTTTAGGATATAATGTAGGAAGTACTTGTACTTTATTTAGAATAGTCCACTTATTAGTTTGATAGGTTTGGCAGATTAGGACCCTCAATTTTTCTAAGTCTGGAGACATGTGGCAAAGCCCCAGCCTACAGCTTAAGCAAGTCTGCCGCATGGTCTAAAGGTCGCCACACATATTACCTTGCCGCATTGATCAAGATGCCGCATGAATCAAGCCTGCCGCATAGAGTAAGCTTGCCGTATGTAACCTTGGTTGAAGAAACTCAAGTTTGTTCAAACTTAACCATGGTCACACTAGTATCCAAAACTATGGTTAGTTTAGAACGTTGTAAATTCAAATTTCAAATTTGAATACAACTTTCATCATAGTACACCATGGTGTACTATAATGACAGTTGTATTCAAATTTGAATGATTAAGTTATGATTGGGAAGGTCAAGGAGCACCCAATCCAAAACTATTGTTAGTTTAGGACCCTCTAGAATGTTGTTCAAATTTGAATACATTAATCATTCACATAACGTGCCTAGAGCAAACACCTTCTGTTTGCACCCGAGAAGAGATATCCTCGCTTTACCTTTTTGATTTGAGAGTCACCACCATGTTGTTGAACAGAACACGGACCGTGAGATTCTTGAGTTCGGGGTTAAGTTATGTATTGGGAAGGTCAAGGAGCACCCAATCCACCCAATCTAGGATTGGTCTTGCTTAGGTGTTTTTAATCAAATAAAGAATAAACAATTTAAAGCCAATAATTAATTTTCTTAATTATTGGAATGTTGGATCATGTGCTTTGAGACCATCTCCATGGATTGGAGAGGCTCTAGGCTGATCCTTTTGATGGGATTACACTACTCTTAAACAAAGAAGGAGATGATAAGTAGAGATTAAAAGCGTAGGAGTTTACCTAAAGCGTTCTTGAGATTCCAATTGATGGCCTTGACTAAGGCCTTGAAGATCCAAGAGTTTTGTGATGATTTTGGCTTGAAAAGATGAGTTTTTGATGGTGTTTTCGTGTGAGGGAGGTATAAAAACGGTATTAGAGAGAGAGAGGGACTGATTAGAAAGTTATTAACCTCCTTTTGTGGTGAAAGACTCTATTTTTATAAGTATTGGATTACTTAGGGACAAGTCTAGGAGTCCTAAGTTTTGTAGGTGATAAAGTCCTTATTTGGAGAGGTAAAAGGAGGTAGGAAATTAGTAGGAAACATCTAGGAAGTCTCCTAATTAGACGTTTCCCGGATTAGGAGAGTACTGGCCAAGAAAGAGATCAGGACGGAGAAGGAAAGTGAATCAGACTCGCAGACAGTGGAGATGTCTCGTACAAGGCATCCAACACAGAAGTACTGTTTTACCCTTGCCTATAGTTTCTTTGTTCAGTTTAGCCCCTAACTAACGGAGTCTGTCAAAAACTTAGCGAAACATGCCAAAACTAACGAGTTTTCATCAAAACACAAAGGCGAGACATAAGAGTAGTGTAATCATAAATTTGAGTTCAAAATGGGGTGTCTACAGAGCCCCTCGGCGACGATACTTATGAAAGAAGTATCGTCGTCGATAGAAAAGACACCATTTAGAACCTTGGGTATGGTCGTGCTATAAAGCTGCCTACGTATTCCTTAGAAGGAAATCAGCCCAAACGTAGTTCGACTCTGAAAACACGCAAAAACAGTCGTTTGAGGTATTTTGAAAATCATTTTGAAAACAATACTGCAGTAAGTAAAGTTTAGAGTTTAGAGAGCAACCCATACTGAGGAATAAATGTCTTTAACCCAATTCTGAATATACCCTCTGCTGTTGATAGAGCGTTGCGATTGACGATGTTGAAGTTGTTGGGGAATATCCTCTTTCAATGCTCCTACATTAAAAGTACTGGATATTTGTAAGTACCCCAACCTGAAATTGACCAACTTTAGAGGAATTCTTGGTACCATTTAGGGATAAACCAATGGACCAGGACCTCACTAGGATAAACCTGATATTCCAGGACTGAACTGGAATTAAACTAAGAAAAATCTAGAAGCTCGCCAAGTCGAGCCGTACAGATGGTTTGGGTACCTGAGGGACCTAGCCATACGGCTGGTTTAGGCACCCTCAGTCCCTATAAATTGAACCCCATGCTGATCATTTCAGGGGGAAGAAAACGTTTTGAGAGCTGTTACTCTGCCAGTTTGAGAGCAGAAAGTGAGTGATACACATATTTGAGTGAAAAGAAAGGAAGATAGGCATAACCATCATAGGTGAAGCCTCCTTCTCCCCATCTTCTTCTTCATCTCAAACTCTTTGATCTTTGTTCATATTACTTGTTTATCTTGTATTATTTCTTCTTGTTCTTGCAAAGTCTTGTCCATTTCAAGCACTTTACATTTCTTGCAAGTCTTGTCCATTTTCAAGCACTATATCTATATATTATACAAGTCTTGGCCTTCCAAGCTATATATATTGTGATTATATATGTATATGATCCAAATCATGAGGTGATTTAAGGTCCCCTTCACACCTAGTGTGTGATTTATGGGATAAAACCTAGGATGATCATGATTTGTTAAATTTCATGTTGATGTTGTTCTTGTTTGGCCATAAGAGTCATGATTGGGGGATAAAGTTTCAATCTTTATCATCCCAACCATGATCTAGCCATAAATCACCAAGTATGAGACATAAAGATTTGATATTTATGTTATATTTTTGTCCCTAAGGGTTTAATCTTGTATAATAAGTCCATTTTGGTGGTAAAGTTTCAATCTTTATCCACCAAAATGGTCATTTTGTCTAAATGCCATGTTCATCAACTTTTCATAAATCTCTCCAATGATTGCCTTTGATCACACCTAAATCTTTGTTTTTGGGGTTACTTTGATGATCAAAGTGCATAGGAATGAACTTTCCAAAGTTTTGTTGTTAATCATAAACTGGAAATCAATATTCCAGTCCAGTTTCAGCAAAGATACTCTGCTTTAACTGAAACTGGACTGTTTTCTGATAAACTGTAAAAATGACCTGGAGAGCCCTCCCCATCCGTACGGCTACTTTGGCCAAGGAGGGCATTTTCCAGTTTCTTCCTTTTCTGACCAGAAAGTTTGCAAAATAAACCTTTTCTGTTAAATAATTAACTGGTTTTGCCAAAACAGTCAGTTTCTCCCATTTTGAAAACACACACACACACATGCACTTTCGTTAACTAACATTAGGGAGGCTCGGTCCTATCCGAGGCGACTTGGGTGACGTGAAACTCTTCCCAAGGCTTAACCTGACCTCCGAACTAATAGAATCTCTAACCTTTTCTTTTGTTGGGTTAAATAATTAACAAAAGTGGCGACTCCATTATCTTTTGTGAGATAACCGTGTTCGGCTTTTTTCGCCCCAAAACTCATCGCGATCCTCCGCGCGGGGGCAGGATCCTTGCAGTGGCGACTCCTCTGGGGAGAAAAGTGTTTGCAAACTTCTTTTTAGAAGCTTTGAGGACACTTCTGTGTGGGTCAAACTCCCGTCTCCCGTTTTCGTTAACTTTTGTGTTTATTTTGTGTGTGCTGAGTTTCTGTTAGAATTTTCTGGAGTGGAAACTGTTCTGGATGTGCAATAAACTTGGGCTTGATGATCAAAAGTTGAAAAACAGCAAAAAATAATTACCATCATGCTATAGCCGTACGGCTATGTTGGGTAGGGGACAGAATGTTTCAAGATTTGACAATTTTATGCAGGGCATGAACATTCTGTGCCCCTTTGGCTTCTGCTCTTGTCCAGGTTCCATTTACAGTTTTGTTTATGCACATTACCTTCTTCTTATTTAGCCAAAACTTGGTTTTTAAAGCTTGGTTATGCACAAGTTCTTTTTGGACATAAATTGGGTTTTTAAGGCCTCCTTGTGCATAACCCCTTTTATGAAAATTTTTGAATCCTTTTATTGTGCACAACTTGTTTTGTAAAAGGTTTTCAAAGGGATTGTTTCTTGTAAAGTCTTTGAACTTTTGGTTGTGCACAATTTATTGTATGTACAAGTTTTGGCTTTGTTTGTTCATATGATTCTTGCTTGATTGCTTGTGTAAATAGCTTGTTCATGCTTGCTCATTTTTTTTACGATTATGCTTATTCATGCTTGTTCATATGTTGATTATACATTACTCATGATGAATAAAACGAATCGAAAATTTCTATTTTAACTCAAAAAAGAACATAGAATGGCTTTACACTACGCGCACTTGACCTTGCACGTTCCAAATACCCTTTAAACCCGGGATGGATGCCACGATGCAGCTTGATTGGTACTCTTGTGCCCTTCTAGCGCGCACGGGTCCATTCCACCTCCCCTTCCGAGCCGAGTCAACCACACTTGTCCATGACACACAAACACTGAGACTTTGGTTGGTTTTTGGTCTAGCTCACGTTACCACATCCCCGATACGTGTCTGAGATTAATTATGGCCAAGTTAATGCCCGAGTCACGACTCCTTGTGAAAGCAAGTGTGACCATGGTCAACTTTGACCCGGTCCTTGACTTATGCGTTAATATGGGCCATAATTAACCTAAGTCATGTATTAAGGATAGGGTGACACCGTGTTGTCAAGCCCTAATGAATGGTTCATACTAATTATCCAAGCCCAAGGATAAGATTCGAGAGCCCTCATCAAAGATGAGGTTATGCCAGAAGTCCCTCGAGTCCTTAAGACGAATCTCGATCTTAACCGGGGCTTAATCATGATTGGAATGGCCCACGCATTGGGAATCTTGCGATGCACTAGACCCTAGGTTCATTTCTTTCGGTCGGTGGAAGCCGCTTGCCCTATAGGACCCTTGCCCGGGACATTCCATCCTTGGGAGTGTGCAAGACAGGTCCACTGATCCAGGATTTAGATTAGTTGCGAAAAAGAAGAGAAATCTTTTCCAACCATGTAGGAATAAAAATGCTTTTTAAGTAAACTTGAATGAATGAATAATCACACATTACATGCGTTTGCTCCTTTCTTGCTTCTTGTCTTTGACGCATCGCATTCTTGCGTTAGCAAACAGCATTTCGTTAAGTCTTTGGACGGATCCCCGTTATCCTCCAAGACCTCCGTTAAGGCATTTCGTTAAGTCTTTGGACGGATCCCCGTTATCCTCCAAATCACCCGTTAAATCTTTGGTAGGATCCCAGTTATCCTCCAAGAAGCCGGTGAAATCTTTGGACGGATCCCCGTTATCCTCCAAGGCACCCGTTAAATATTTGGATAGATCCCCGTTATCCTCCAAGGCACCCGTTAAATATTTGGTAAGATCCCAGTTATCCTCCAAGAAGCCAGTGAAATCTTAGGACGGATCCCCGTTATCCTCCAAGACCTACGTTAAGGCATTTCGTTAAGTCTTTGGACGGATCCCCGTTATCCTCCAAGACCTACGTTAAGGCAGTTCGTTAAGTCTTTGGACGGATCCCCGTTATCCTCCAAGACCTACGTTAAGGCATTTTGTTAAGTCTTTGGATAGATCCCCGTTATCCTCCAAGGCACCCGTTAAATCTTTGGTAGGATCCCAGTTATCCTCCAAGAAGCTGGTGAAATCTTTGGATATATCCCCGTTATCCTCCAAGGCACCCGTTAAAATATTTGGTAGGATCCCAGTTGTCCTCCAAGAAGCCAGTGAAATCTTCGGACGGATCCCCGTTATCCTCCAAGGCACCCGTTAAATCTTTGGATAGATCCCCGTTATCCTCCAAGATGTTCGTTAAACCCTTAGGCGTTGTCCCCTAGGTCCCTGTTGAGATTTCCGTCAAACCCCTAGGCGTCATCCCCTAGGTCCCCTTTTTGAGATTCTCGTCAAATCCCTAGGAGTAGTCCCCTCGGAAGTCAAGTCCTTGGGAGGATCCCCGTTATCTTCTAAGGAGCCGGTCAAGTCTTTGAATGAATCCCCCGTTGCCCTCCAAGAATTCGGCTACAACCATGGATTCGAGATCCCATTTGATCCCGTTCACCTTTCACCCATAGGTCTAAGCCTAGCGGTCGTGTCCCATTTGTAGCATGAGCATCCACCCAATGATTACCTGAGCCTAAGTTTCATTCTGTCTCTGCTGCAGCGAGAATGAAGTGGAAAAGAGCATCGTGTCACCGCCTGTTCCGCGTTGAGTCCGAGGGTTCCTCAGCCGCTACAATCCCTCCACGCCGGAACCTTGGAATGACCGGCTCAGAGGAAAATAGTTGGGAAAGCAATGCCGCAAATGGTCAGACCAGCCCTACCAAAGAAGAGTTGCTCCAAGCTTTGGAAGCCTCCAGGGCTCGGGAAGACATTACCAGGAAACACTACGAGGAAGCATGAGACCGGTTTGTCGGGTCAATGAGATGAAAAGGCGTTAAGGTTTTGTTTCAGACAGACGGGTCCTTCGTTGAGGTTTCTGACCATGAGGAAGGGGTCGAAACCACCCAACCTCCAAGTAACAACCAAACTCCACCCCCTCAACCTTGCGAAAACACCAAATCCCCTCACTCTCCGTTTCAACACGTCACCACTCAAAGCTTGCCTCCCACTCAAGCTCCATACACTCCGCCTTACCCCGGATCTAACATTCCCTTAGGGTTGCCTCCCATAAACACCCATGTCTTGTCGCGACCCCGAACCCCGCAGGCCCGAGATCGCGAGCTGGACGTCGACTTAAACAATAAACTCTAAAATAATGGAGATAAAAATTTTCCTTTTATACCAAAAGAGTATAACACAAAGTTTTGGGAAAAACAATTTAACAACGACAATGTACTAGTGTAAGACCCATAAGCTCACACTACAAAATAATAAAATATACAAATCTTAGTGACGTCAAAGTGTGGTACAACTATCCCCAAAAGAGTTACACATTTATATAATGTAAACCCACCAATATACACTTGCCCCAAAAGCTCAACCCTCGCGACGTCCTGTCTCGTGATCAGCGAGTCTAATCCTTTCCACCTTGGGGGGGGGTTAAGGAAAAACAAAGACGAAGGAAAAGGGGGTGAGATAAATCTCAATAAGTTACTAATGCAACTACATGACATGCTATGATGCAATAAACAATAAACAATAATAAATATCACATAGCAGATAGCAATTATCATATATCAGATAGCAGCGGAAATAAACACATAACAAAGGATATAGCCAAAGTTTTCCCAAACTGATATAACCAAATAAAGGTCGCTGCGCAACTTCAATAATCAACAAATCATCATCTTCATAATAGCATGAAAGCTGAAGAGAAATCCCCGGTACCGGAACCAATAACAAAGTAATATGCCACAAAGAGCGGGAGCCATGCCACAAAGTCATGCTCCAAACGTCTCAACCAAGGCCGATCTGGAAGAGGAAAATAAGGGCAAAACAATGGTCGACACCATAATGGACTTGGCCGGTGCCATCACAATATCTCACATCGCCCGACACAACCACAAATACCAGCTGGGCTTTCAAATAAATGCTAAGTAATAAATACTAGCTTAATTAAACAATTCAGGGTTCCAAAGTAGGGAACCATACCAAGTAGTCACCAAGAAAGTGAAATGAACCAACAATAACCAATTAAGGTGCTCTAATAATTTCCACAATGATAACACAATTCCCATATCACATTTGACCACAAAGGATCAAGTTAATTCGAGCACTCAACCAAATTTACTCACTCATCTCGAAGAGCTTAAGGAGAGCTTTAAAACGATAATTTATACGCCTAAAACGGAGTCCGGATGAACAAGATATGGTCCTCGAAAGATTGGACAAAAAGGGGAATAAATTTCACAACAGGGGAGAGGGTGCGCGCGCCTCCTAGTGGAGGGTGCGCGCGCCTCCTTGATCAGAAGGAAAATCAAGTTTGGAGGAGGAGAGGGTGCGCGTGCCTCCTATGGGAGGGTGCGCACGCCTCCAAGAAACAGAAGGTCTTTTGTTCAAGAGGGGCATAAGGGTGCGCGCGCCTCCTATGGGAGGGTGCGCGCGCCTCCTTGCCCGGAAAGGCAAATTCCGGCCAAAAATCTGGGTTTCTACCATTAACAACCCCAAATCCAAAACCAACCCAATCTTCACCATTTCTAACACTACCAAGAGTGATTCAAATACCAAAATTTCACAAAATGAACAAAAATGTAAATCATCACAATATCAACCAAAGAAGCAATAAATGAAAATCATAGTATCATCTAAGCATAGGATGAACATTTTTAACATCAATGGGGGGAAAAGTAACTTACCCGGATTTTCTCAAGGTTGATGGATTTCAAATATTTTTGGCTTCCTACGATCCTATCGACGATCTAAACAAGATTTATGTTTTAAGAAATGAGAAATAATGAAAGGAAGAGGAAGAAAATGAAGAGAGAAGGAAGAAGAAAAACTTACCCACAAACATGGAGAGAGAGAGAGAGATTTGCTGGGAGAGATGGTGAGGTGAGGGGGAAAGACTAGGGAGGTGAGGGAGAAGAGAGGGAGTAGGGAGGGAGTAGGAGAATTATTTCAAAATGTTACAATTAGACCCTTCCCCATCTACTAACACAAATACTTACACTCTCTGCTAACAATTAAGACCCAACAATACTCCACTAACCCAAATGACTCAATAAAATGCTAGGCATAATTATTATGAAACATAAGTGCACACATAAATTTTTAATTAGATAATAATTTAAATAAATAAATAAATAAGCATATAAAATAAATAATAATTATTTATTACTAATAAAATAGAGCCTAGTTTTCGGGTCGTGACATTCACTCCCCCTTAAAAAAAATTCGACCCGAATTTTAACGAGACTTACCTAAATTAAAAGCCACGGAAATTCCTCTCTATCTCATCACGAAGCTCCCACGTCGACTCCTCGATGTTATGATTCTTCCAAAGGACTCTAACCAACGCAATGCTTTTGTTTCTCAACTCTTGGACTTTGGAATCTAAAACCCGAACCGGTCGTTCCTCGTAGGTCATATCGGGCTCAATATCCTCCGGTATCCTCGGTAACACGTGAGATGGATCATGAACATACTTCCGAAGCATAGAAACGTGGAAACATTATGTAATCGGTCCAAAGATGGCGGTAACGCAAGTCGATACGCAAGAAGTCCCACTTTCCCCAAAATCTCAAACGGACCTATAAACCTCGGAGCCAATTTACCTTTCTTCCCGAACCTTCGAATACCCACCTTCGGAGATACTTTCAAGAACACAAAATCACCGGTCTGAAAACTAAGATCTCGCCTTCGGTTATCTGCATAGCTCTTATGTCGACTCTGGACTGTTTTCAATCGATCCCGGATAACTCTAACCTTTTCAACTGAATCCTGAAGCAAATCATACCCACGATCTTCGCTTCACCGACCTCATCCCAATAAATAGGCGATCTACACTTTCTTCCATACAAGGCCTCATACGGTGCCATCTCGATACTAGTCTGATAACTGTTGTTGTAAGAGAACTCCACTAACGGTAAATGTCTATCCCAAGAATCGAAAAAGTCTATCGAACAAGTTCGCAACATATCCTCCAAAATCTGAATGGTCCTCTCGATTGACCATCGGTCTGAGGGTGAAAAGCTGTGCTGAATCGCAAATCTGTACCCAAAGCTTCCTGAAAAGCCTTCTAGAATCTAGAAGTAAACCTCGGGTCTCGATCTGACACAATGCTAACCGGAACTCCATGAAATCTCACAATCTCATCAATGTAAAGGGTCGCAAGCTTCTCCATCGAATATCTGATGTCAATAGCAAGAAATGGCACTCTTGGTCATCTATCCACTATTACCCAAACACTGTCATACTTCTTACGGTACGAGGTAGTCCCGTAACGAAATCCATAGTCACATGCTCCCATTTCCACTCGGGAATCACTAACGGCTGAAATAGTCCGCTGGTCTCTGATGCTCGGCTTTGACCTGCTGACAAGTTAAACATTTCGAAACATACTCAGCTATTTCCCTTTCATATTATTCTACCAAAAATGTTGCTTCAGATTCCGGTACATCTTCGTGCTACCCGGATGAATAGTATATCTCGATTTGTGACCCTCATCTAAAACTTGCCTCTTTATTCACCAACGTCGGGTACCCACAAACGATCACGGAAAGTCAAAACTCCACTCGAACTCAAAGAAAAATCCTCGAAGTTCTTTTCCTTCAATTTACCCATTATCTTCACCAACTCGGGATCTTCTTTCTGAGCTTCCTTTATCCTCTGAATTAGGGTCGGAGATACCCTAATATTCGCAAAATAGCCCCATGTCTCGATTCACGAGGACACCAATCTCGAACATCCTCAAGCATTTTCCATTCACGGACCATCATCGAAGCCACATAAGACTTCCTACTAATCGCATCGGCGACCACATTCGCCTTTCCCCGGGTGATAGGAATCGTACAATCATAATCCTTCAACAATTCCATCCATCGGCGTTGCCTATTGTTCAACTCTTTCTGGGAGAAAAGGTATTTCAAACTCTTGTGATCAGTAAAAATCTCAAACTTTGCTCCATAAAGGTAGTGCTTCCATTTGTGCAACGCAAAGACTATCGCAGCCAACTCCATATCATGAGTAGGATAATTTTGTTCACTCGGGCTCAACTTCCTCGAAGCATACGCAATCACCTTCATGTTCTGCATCAAAACACAACCCAAACCCTCTTTCGAAGCATCACTGTAAATTACTAAATCATCATTTCCATTCGGTAACGCAAGAATAGGAGCCGTAGTTAATCTCTTCTTTAATTCATCGAAGCTACTTTGACATTTTTCACTCCACACAAACGGCACATCCTTCCGGGTCAACTGAGTCATCGGAGTAGCAATCCTCGAAAACCCTTCTATAAATCTTCTGTAATACCCGGCCAACCCCAGAAAGCTTCTGATCTCGGTCACTGACTCGGGTCTCTTCCAATCCACTATGGCTTCTATCTTTGAAGGATATACAGAAATCCCGTCTTTAGAAATCACATGACCCAGAAATGACACCTTCTCGAGCCAAAATTCGCATTTACTAAACTTCGCAAACAACTGCTCCCTCGCAAGAACGGATAAACGGTCCTCAAGTGTTGATCGTGCTCCTCTCTAGATTTAGAGTATAGACGAGAATATCATCAATAAAGACCACCACGAACGAATCAAGATAAGGATGGAAATCCGGTTCATCAAATCCATAAACACTTGCAGGTGCGTTGGTCAACCCAAACGGCATAACCAGAACTCATAATGACCATAACGGGTGCGAAAGGCAGTCTTCGGAATATCCTCCGATCGAATCTTCAACTGGTGGTACCCACTCCTCAAATCGAGTTTAGAAAACACAACGGACCCTGAAGCTGATCAAATAAATCATCAATGTGAGGTAGAGGATACTTGTTCTTCACTGTAACCTGATTCAACTTTCGGTAGTCAATACACAATCTCAACGAACCATCTTTCTTCCGCACGAACAAAACCGGTGCTCCCCACGGGGAAACACTAGGGCGGATAAACCCTCGATCAAGCAACTCTTGCAGCTAAACCTTTAACTCCTTCAACTCTGCGGGAGCCAACCTATACGGTGCTTTCGAAATTGGAGCCGTACCCGGCAAAAGATCTATATAAATTTTATCTCACGGTCTGGAGGCATATCATATTCAGAAGAGAAAACATTGGGAAATTCTCTAACTACCCGAACACTCTCTAAACTAGGGGATTCTTTCCTAGTATCAAGAACACTAGCCAAATACCCCTCACAACCGCGGTGCAATAATTTTCTCGCTTTCACATAAGAAATGATACGAAAATTTCTACCAATAGGCATAGCCTCAAAAGTAAATTTAGCACATCGGGAATAGAAAAAGTAACAACTTTCTACGACAATCAACAAAAGCATGAAACTTGCTCAACCAATCCATACCCAAAATAACATTAAAGTCCTGAATAGGAAGGACTACCAAGTCTGCACGCAAGACATGACCACATATAAGCACGTCCAAGCACGGAAGACTCTATCGGTCACCAAACATTCTCCTATAGGGGTCGACACCTCTAGCACATAGGGCAAAGACTCAGATGCAGCATTTAGTAAAGAAGCAAATTGTACAGAAATGTATGAATGAGATGATCATGGATCTACTAACGCTTGTGCGCTCACACTAGATATAGAAATAATACTCCATAATAATTGTGGGATCATCTGTGGCTTGTTGTTGATTCATTGCAAACACTTTCCCTTGGACCTTGGGCTTTCCCGTAGCATCCCTTTTCTGACCCTGAGGAGCCCAGCCCCTACCCCAGTTTGGTTGAATTCTATTCCTCGGACAATCCCTCACATAATGCCCATTTGACCACAATTGGTGCACTTGCCCTGTTTCTTCCAACAACGGTCCCTCCGAATGACCTTCCCTTTGACAAAATGAACAAAGTCTCCTGTTTTGGTTCCCTTGGTTCCCGGAAGTAGTACCCAGGTTCCTTGGGTTTGGTTTCCTTGGAACTGAGATTGTCCCCCAAAGTTACCTCGTTATCAGAATGGGATTGTGGCTTGCTTTGCCCTCCCGCTTGCTCGGGTTAGCTACCTCGGTCTTCCTCTTATGTTCCCCAATATCTTGCTCTATAAGATAGGCACGTCCACCGCATCCTGGAACGTCACAATTCTCTGGGCTATGAGCTGAGTACGGATAGAAGTCTTCAAACCCCGGATGAATCTCATAGCTTTCTGTTCTTCGGTCCTCACAAGATAGTCACAATACCGGGCTAATTCTGTGAACTTAGCCGAGTACTGAGCTATAGACAACGAACCATGCTCCAAGTGAGTAGCTCGATCTCCTTTCGGTTCTGGTCCACTACCGAGATGAAATGCTCTTTGAACTTCCGCACAAACAATTCCCATGCATAGACGGTGTGAGAGTCATCCCAACTCGCCTTAACTCTTTTCCACCAATGCTCAGCGGCATCCACAAGCTTATAAGCCGCAAATCGGACTCTATCTTCGTCCAAACACCCAAATACATCATAAATTTTCTCCATAGACTCGATCCACATCTCAGCCTTCTTTACATCCGGCTCACCGTCAAACTCTTTTGGCTTTAATTTCAGAAATTGCTCTAGCCCATATCTCGGTGGTGCCACATGCTCTTCTCGTGGCCCTTGATCATGAATGGCCTTCATAGCAGCCTCAAACATTCCTTGGAACATTGCCCGGTTCTCTTCCCTTAAGTCATTCTGATTCTGTGCTCCACTAGAGCCTTCGCCTGCTCTCCTTCTAGCCATTTCAAACAATTACCTGCATAAGACATCAACCGTTACTCACCCCGAACACAACTACCCACCTAGGTCACACTAGTCCACCTAGACTTATACTTAGAGCCAAACCATAGCTCTGATACCAACTGTCGCGACCCCGAACCCCGCGGGCCCGAGATCGCGATCTGGACGTCGACTTAAACAATAAACTCTAAAATAATGGAGATAAAAATTTTCCTTTTATAGCAAAAGAGTATAACACAAAGTTTTGGGAAAAACAATTTAACAACGACAATGTACTAGTGTAAGACCCATAAGCTCACACTACAAAATAATAAAATATACAAACCTTAGTGACGTCAAAGTGTGGTACAACTATCTCCAAAAGAGTTACACATTTATATAATGTAAACCCACCAATATACACTTGCCCCAAAAGCTCAACCCTCGCAACGTCCTGTCTCGTGATCAGCGAGTCTAATCCTTTCCACCTAGGGGGGGGGTTAAGGAAAAAACAAAGACGAAGGAAAAAGGGGTGAGATAAATCTCAATAAGTTACTAATGCAACTACATGACATGCTATGATGCAATAAACAATAAACAATAAACAATAATAAATATCACATAGCACATAGAAATTATCATATATCAGATAGCAGCGGAAATAAACACATAACAAAGGATATAGCCAAGGTTTTCCCAAACTGCTTTAACCAAATAAAGGTCGCTGCGCATCTTCAATAATCAACAAATCATCATCTTCATAATAGCATGAAAGCTGAAGAGAAATCCCCGGTACCGGAACCAATAACAAAGTAATATGCCACAAAGAGCGGGAGCCATGCCACAAAGTCATGCTCCAAACGTCTCAACCAAGGCCGATTTGGAAGAGGAAAATAAGGGCAAAACAATGGTCGACACCATAATGGACTTGGCCGGTGCCATCACAATATCTCACATCGCCCGACACAACCACAAATACCAGCTGGGCTTTCAAATAAATGCTAAGTAATAAATAGTAGCTTAATTAAACAATTTAGGGTTCCAAAGTAGGGAACCATACCAAGTAGTCACCAAGAAAGTGAAATGAACCAACAATAACCAATTAAGGTGCTCTAATAATTTCCACAATGATACACAATTCCATATCACATTTGACCACAAAGGATCCAGTTAATTCGAGCACTCAACCAAATTTACTCACTCATCTCGAAGAGCTTAAGGAGAACTTTAAAACGATAATTTATACGCCTAAAACGGAGTCCGGATGAACAAGATATGGTTCTTGAAAGATTGGACAAAAAGGGGAATAAATTTCACAACAGGGGAGAGGGTGCGCGCGCCTCCTAGGGGAGGGTGCGCGCGCCTCCTAGGGGAGGGTGCGCACGCCTCCTTGATCAGAAGGAAAATCAAGTTTAGAGGAGGAGAGGGTGCGCGCGCCTCCTATGGGAGGGTACGCGCGCCTCCAAGAAACCGAAGGTCTTTTATTCAAGAGGGGCATAAGGGTACGCACGCCTCCTATGGGAGGGTGCGCGCGCCTCCTTGCCCGGAAAGGCAAATTCCGGCCAAAAATCTGGGTTTCTACCATTAACAACCCCAAATCCAAAACCAACCCAATCTTCACCATTTCTAACACTACCAAGATGTGAACTAAGGTACCTACACCATTTTGAACCAAAAGGACTCCAACAACATCATCTAAGGAACCTCAATCAAGGGTGATTCAAATACCAAAATTTCACAAAATGAACAAAAATGTAAATCATCACAAAATCAACCAAAGAAGCAATAAATGGAAATCATAGTATCATCTAAGCATAGGATGAACATTTTTAACATCAATGGGGGGAAAAGTAACTTACCCGGATTTTCTCAAGGTTGATGGATTCAATATTTTTTGGCTTCCTACGATCCTATCGACGATCTAAACAAGATTCATGTTTTAAGAAATGAGAAATAATGAAAGGAAGAGGAAGAAAATGAAGAGAGAAGGAAGAAGAAAAACTTACCCACAAACATGGAGAGAGAGAGATTTGCTGGGAGAGATGGTGAGGTGAGGGGGAAAGACTAGGGAGGTGAGGGAGAAGAGAGGGAGTAGGGAGGGAGTAGGAGAATTATTTCAAAATGTTACAATTAGACCCCTTCCCCATCTACTAACACAAATACTTACACTCTCTGCTAACAATTAAGACCCAACAATACTCCACTAACCCAAATAACTCAAATAAAATGCTAGGCATAATTATTATGAAACATAAGTGCACACATAAATTTTTAATTAGATAATAATTTAAATAAATAAATAAATAAGCAAATAAATAAATAATAATTATTTATTACTAATAAAATAGAGCCTAGTTTTCGGGTCGTGACATGTCTCACCATTCACACCGATCATGCCTCGACCATCACTCCTACGAGGTCTCCCTAATTATACTCCCTCTCAGTTTGAGGTCGCCAATCAAATCCCAAGAACTCAGTCATCATATGTGGATAATTGGCCAACCATTGGATTCCGAGGTGACCCGTATCATTTCTACGGTCCGAGACCTTTTGGACCAAAAGTTCATTACGCACCTCCGAGGTACATTCCTGCGAACAACCAGGGTTATGGATATGCCTACCCCCCTCCACCCCCGCAGGATCCTCTCAATCATCTATTGGGAAGGAGAAAGCAAATGGAAGTTCAGTATGAAAGGACACTCAATGAGCACCCCTTTTCATTGAATAGTAATGATTCTCATCCCCGCCGCGCTCCGACCAATAATGGAAGAAGAGCCAAACGCCAATCCAGACGCCGTTTCATAAGGTTTGAGGATTTCAGAATGCCTATAAGCAAGGTATTTGAGATATTGGTTAATCAAGGCCTCGCAAAGCCTCTTATCAATTTCCAACCCAAAAACCCTGAGAAGTATCTCGATGTTAACAAGAAGTATGCCTTCCACAGTTACCATGGACATAATACCGACGAGTGCCCTGTTGTGAAACGTATCATTCTGGGTTTGATTGAGGAAGGAAAGCTTGAACCCCCTCATGCCTCCACCACAGCCAATAGCCCGAGTGTCAATGTGCTTGGGATCGAGAGATCTAATCCTGTAACTTCTCTAAGGATCAACGAATGGAGTGGTATCCGCCCCAAGAGAAAGGAGACCGTGGTTGACGGAGTCACCAACCCCAAAGTAGGAGAGCCAGTTTCGGGGAGGTTGACAAATTCAGCAAAGCCAAAGGGTCAATGGCACGGAAAATGTCTGCAGGGCTAAATGCCCCGGGTTAGGAAATTGATGGTGTTATGGTCACCGTAGCAGAGAGCAAAATCTCAAAACCCCTTCCACCGACCTTCCCTCAGGAAAGGTCAAAGTCCACTGTTAGAATGTGTAATAAGCCTTTAGGGAAAGTCAGTTAAGATGCCTGTTAGGTCTAGTTAGAATCTTGACTCCCCGGTTAGTGCTATGTGGTGACCCTTTTGAATCCATTGTCAATTTTCTTAATGAAATTATTATTATCATTACTACATTGTCAAAAGTTTACATAAAAATGTGTGTGAGTCTTTTACTCAATAAAAAAATGCGTGTGTGTCAATCCTTATAAAAAAATGTGTGAGTCTTTGCTCAAATAAAAAATGTGTGTGTCAATCCTCATTAAAAAAAAAATGGAGATCAAGTTTTCTTAAAATAAAAGGTCAACTCTTTTCTAAAAGGCTAATCTGCTAATGAGGCATTCCTCTCAAATCGTGGTTATAATTTCACCTTGAGTTTTAAAATGCTAAAGTACTTTGTGGTCTTGTCCACCGGAAACATAGACCAAGGAGCCCACATCCGAATTGGCGCCCACATGAACAAGTAGATCAAAACAAGCTGGGACACCGCCCACAAGGAGAGGCCCATGCTTCGAAGGCCCAAGGGTGGGTACATCCAATGGAGAACCATACCCTCGCCGAAAGCCATGCATGAGGTTACGCACCTCGAAAGGAAGTCGCCAAAAGGAGATGGCCAAAGACGAACTCGGTAATTGCAATGCCAAGCCTAATGGAAGCCTCGCGACATCTTTCCCGATGACACGGAACCCGAAGTTCCCTGCGGAAGACATGGAATATGCCGCCGACAAACCCTCCAACAATCGGAGAAGAAAATAGAACATCGCGTGTCATAGGAGCCCATCCCTAAAAAAAAATAAAAAAAATGATGAGTCTTCCAGCCTCGTAGGATCTAGATTCTCACAAAAGTCCGTCCCGGACTGTGTCTTTTTATTTTTTTGCAAAGGTCCGCACTTGGACATGTACGTACAAAGTTATCTCAATAAAAGAGTCATTTTCATTCTCTTCTCTCTAGACTTGAGACATTATTTGCGATATACATTTCCTCTTGAAATTGCCTTGCTTGTTATGATCAATTGATTGCTACGTCCCCAAAATGATGAATTGACTTCTAAGCATACTAGTCAATGACGACTCATTAAGGACAAATGGACCTAACACGAATGAAAAATGCTAAATGAAAACAATTAATCTTGGTGTGAATAAATGTTGTGATCAATTGGCATAAAGAAACCGCTAATGGCAAGTCTTCCCTCATACACTTCCCTGATACACAACCCGATACACCTTTCTGAGACAAATTCCTGATGCACATCAAAGGCATCCCGAGACAGTGAAAAGGTGAGGACGTTGTTGCTCAACCACCAAGATTCAACCGTGATTGCACGTGCACAACCAAGCAAAGGGCTTCCCGAATCGTCAAAATCAAAGCTAGAATCGATAAAGGGATGCAGGAAAGCCAATGCCAAGATAGCAAGCTGGGGCTAATGTTTACCTCCTCCCTCAAAAAAAAAAAAAAAGAGAAGAGGGAACGAAATGAATGTATGGAAAGAAGGAAGGAAATGGTGAAAACAATGTTTGCCTCAAAAGGAGTTCACACCAAAGAGGGTTCACCCCAAGAGGTCCATCTCAAGGAGTTCACCCAAAGCAAAGTGAGCAACAACGTCCTCCGAGACAACAACAAAAGAAAGCCAACTTCAGCAAAAGACGGCCTCATGCCGAACTACGGCGACCTGAGCTCCTCAAACTGAGGGGAACGTAGGCAACCTTTGGGTCCGGTCATAGCATGAAATGAATCCATCAAACCTCGGTCCTCCCAAAATGACCCGGTTCTCTTCCCTTGGTCCCATCAATGACCAATTTCCCAGATAATTACCCATCTCTCCTAAACACATTTTGATCTTGCCATTGATCGAATCTTAATCTCAATTGATCACAGCATTTATACATGTCAAGGCTAATTGCTGCTTATAACCCTGACTTAATAATGAACATGGTCCGTTCAAGCAATCATTTTGATGATATTGACTAAGGCTGATTTCAAATGTCTCGACAAGTCTTCTCTCTACATCTTAGGAAAGAGCTAAACACTTGTATTCTGTCAAGCAAGGGCTTCCTCCCGTTTCGTGATACATTTTTCACCAATATAAAGGGACTCTCTCCCGCCTAAATAAAGGCCCTTGCATATTTCCTCCAAAAGGACATATTAAGTCCCCGTCCCGTCGAGTCGGTTGGATCACTCATAAAAGAAAGAGAAAAATAGAAAGAAAGGCACCAAAAAAGTAGCCCGTTAGGTTGAAAACCCGCAAGGGCGGCCTAGGCAAAAAACAGGGTGTGCCATGAAAGACGCAAAAAAGTAGCCCGCTAGGTTAAAAACCTGTAAGGGCGGCCTAGGCAAAAGAAAGGGCGTGTCATGAAAAGGGATGGGTTCCTAACCGTCAAACGATGACATTAGGGCTACGCCGGCCAAAAACATGGGGCTAAGCCGCCATCGACGCCAACAAGGACATGGGGCTACCCCAACCTCGACGACAAAAGGGTTCTCCACTCCCGATCGCTCCTAAGAAATGGACAAAGCTCCAAAGGACTTTATGCATAACAAACCTCATGGTAAGTTAAAATCAAAATTTGACTGACATGCTTCATTAAAACATTCACCTTGAGGAATGAGCACTTTGGAAATTTGCCCTTTTGGCATCATGCTTTTGATAAAAGATGTGTTTTTCCCCTTTCAAGTCGCGTCGGGCACTTGAGGGTGTGTTTTGTGAAAAAATTGTGTTTTTTTCTTTCAAATCGCGATGGGAATTTAAGGGTGTATTTTGAATGTTGTGTCGTCTCCCTTTCAAGTCGCGTCAGACACTTGAGGGTGTGTTTTGTGAAAAAAATTATGTTTTATCCCTTTCAGATCGCGATGGGCATTTAAGGGTGTATTTTGAATATTGCGTTGTCCCCCTTTCAAATCGCGTCGGGCATTTGAGGGTGTATCTTGAATTTTGTGTTGTCCCCTTTCAAATTGCATGGGCATTTGAGGGTGTCGCGACCCCGACCCCGCGGGCCAAGAGCACGCGAACTGGACGTCGACTTAACACACAATTACCAAAATACTGAAGATAAAAATTCCATTTTATACCAAAAGATGATAGGACAAGTTTTATAATTCAAAGCTTGACAACAACAAAATACAACTAGCATAAGCTCTACAAGCTTATACCCAAAAATACAAAATACACAATTCTTAATGACGTCAATGTTGGACAGTATCCCAAAGGTTATACATTTAAATAATGTAAACCGAAACAACCTTCCCAAACGCTACTTCCACACTCGACGTCCTCCTCGTGATCAGCGAGTACTAATCCTTTCCTCCTGGGGGAGGGGGGTTAAGGAAAAACAAAGATAAAAGAAAGGGGGGTGAGATAAATCTCAATAAGTTACTAATGCAACTACATGACATGCTAAGATGCAATAAACAATAATAAATCACATATAGCACATAGCAATAGCAGTTAACAGATAGCAGCGGAAATAAACAAATAACAAAGGATATTAGCCAAGGTTTCCCAACTGATAGAACCAAATAAAGGATCGCTACGCAACTTCAACAATCAACCAATCAACATCTTCATAGTAGCATAAAAGCTGAAGAGAAAACCCCGGTACTGGAACCATAACCAATAGTAACATGTCACAAAGGACGGGAGTCATGACACAAAGTCATACTCCAAAAAGTTAGCTAGACTACTTCCGAAGGAAGCTAGCTCATCTCATCCAAGGCCAATCTAGAAGAGGAAAATAAGGGCAAAACAATGGTCACATTATAATGGACTTGGCTCGGAGCCATTATAATATTCCCATCGCCCGACACAACCATATATACCAGCTGGACTTTTAAATAAATGTCAAGTAATAAATACTAGCTTAAATAAACAACTCATGATTCCAAAGTAGGGAACCATACCAAATAATCACCAAGAAGATGAATTAAAACCAAACACACATAATAGAGTGCTCAACCATTTCCAAGTAATAATTAATCAAGTCTCATAGCACATTTGTTCACGAAGGAACCAATTCCAATTAATAAAATGTTCTACGATGTTAACTTAATTTAATTAGAGTAATAAAACTTAAACTAAGGAAGCAACCTAGTTTAAACAAGCAAAAAGGCAGATTTCCAGAACAGGGGGGCGGGAGGGCGCGCGGTAGGGGTCTAGTGGGCGCTCATTTGACCAGAAGGTTTGGCCGCAGGAAAAAGGCATGTAGGCGGGCGCCTGGCTCAACCCGGGAGGGCGCCTGGTCTGGTTCTGGGTCGGGAATCAGCAGCTGGGTTCTTAAATTTTCTTACCCATTTCACAAATTTCTCAAAATCAACCACAACCAAACTTTCCACTAAGCATAATCATGTACCAAAACAACTTATAACTTGCAAGGGCCTAGATAACAACATCTAGAAACCTAAATCAAGATTTAATTCCAACAATCTCAAAATCACAAAAGATGAACAAAAATACAAATAAGTTCCAAACTCAACCAAAATGACATATATGTGAACTAAAGCATTACATACACTAAAGATGAACATTTTAGCATAAAAATGCGGGAAAAGCAACTTACTTGAATTTATGAAAGATGACGGAATTCGAATATTTTTGACTCCACACGATCCTATCGACGATCTAAACACATTTCATAAAATGAGCACTAAGAAATAGAGGGAGGAAGATGCCTAAAATGAAGGAAGAAGGAGAGGAAGAAACTTACCCTTTTCACAACAATGGAGAGAGAGAGAGAGATTGTGTGAGTGCTGAGAAGAGAGTGAGGGAGAAGGTGAGGGAGAGGGGAAGTAGGGAGGGAGTAGGAGAATGATTATTTAAAAAGTTACACTAAGGCCCCCTCCTCATCTACCTAGTACAATTAAACCCAAATAACCCTTCTACCAATTTAATCCCCTACTTCACACTTAGCACAAAATCAACCAAATAATGCTAGACACAAATTAATATTATGAGATATAAAATGCGCACATAAATAAATAATCAAATAAATAAATAAATAATTAATTATTACTAGAAAATTTGACCCGAATTTTAAAGATACTTACCCGAAAGAAAAAGCCACGGATATTTCCGTTCCATTTCTTCTCGAAGCTCCCACGTTGATTCCTCGACATTGTGATTCCTCCATAGCACTCTAACCAACGCAATTCTTTTATTCCTTAACTCTTGGACTTTAGTATCTAGAATCCGTACCGGTCGTTCCTCATATGACATGTCAGGCTCTATATCCTCGGGTACCCTTGGTAACACATGAGATGGATCATGCAAATACTTCCGAAGCATAGAAACATGGATAACATTATGCAATCGGTCAAGAGAAGATGGCAATGCGAGTCGATAAGCAAGAAGTCCCACTTTCTCCAAAATCTCAAACGGCCCTATAAACCTCGGAGCCAATTTACCTTTCTTCCCAAACCTTCGAATACCAACCTTCGGAGACACCTTCAAGAACACAAAATCTCCGGTCTGAAAATTAAGATCGCATCTTCGGTGGTCCGCATAGCTCTTATGTCGACTCTGGGCTGCCTTCAATCGATCCTGAATAACTTTGACTTTCTCAACTGAATTCTGAACCAAGTTGATACCCCATATTTTCGCTTCCTCGATTTCATCCCAACAGATAGGCGATCTACACTTTCTCCCATATAAATCCTCGTAAGGAGCCATCTCGATACTAGCCTGATAACTGTTATTATAAGAAAACTCCACTAGAGGTAAATGAACATCCCAAGAATCGGAAAAGTCTATCGAACAAGCTCGCAACATATCCTCTAAAATCTAAATAGTCCTCTCGGATTGACCGTCGGTCTGAGGGTGAAAAGCTGTACTGAATCTCAAATCGGTACCCAAAGCTTCCTGTAACGCTTTACAAAACCTAGAAGTAAACCTCGGATCACGATCTGACACAATGCTAACCGGAACCCTATGCAATCTCACAATCTCATTAATATAAAGGGTCGCAAGCTTTTCCGTCGAGTATCTGATATCAATCGGTAAGAAATGAGCAGTCTTAGTCAGTCTATCCACGATTACCCAAACACTTTCATACTTCCTACGGGTACGAGGTAGCCCCGTAACAAAATCCATAGTCACATGTTCCCATTTCCACTCCGGAACCTCTAATGGATGA
This sequence comes from Campanula takesimana, assembly GCA_026119855.1. Taxonomy (NCBI): domain Eukaryota; kingdom Viridiplantae; phylum Streptophyta; class Magnoliopsida; order Asterales; family Campanulaceae; genus Campanula; species Campanula takesimana. The sequence continues at coordinate 1,123,036 of JAOWBW010000019.1, forward strand.
AGTAGTCCTGCGGGTCTCTGATGCTCGGCTTTGACCTGCTGACAAGTTAAACACTTCGATACGTACTCAGCTATTTCTCTCTTCATGTTGTTCCACCAAAATTGTTGTTTCAGATTTTGGTACATCTTTGTACTACCGGGATGAATAGTATATCTCGATTTATGACCCTCATCTAAAACTTGCCTCTTTATTCCATCAACGTCGGGTACACACAACCGTCCACAAAAAGTCAATACTCCAGCCGGACTGATAGAAAAATCCTTGAAATTCTTCTCTTTCATTTTACCCATTATTTTCACTAACTCGGGATCTTCTTTCTGAGCTTCCTTTATTCTCTGAATTAGGGTCGGAGATACCCTAATATTCGCAAAAATAGCCCCATGTCTCGATTCACAAGGACACCAATCTCGAACATCCTCAAGCATTTTCCACTCTCGAACCATCATCGAAGCCACATAAGATTTCCTACTAATCGCATCAGCTACAACATTCGCCTTCCCGGGATGATAGGATATCTTACAATCATAGTCCTTCAAAAGTTCCATCCATCGATGCTGTCAGTTATTCAATTCCTTCTGGGAGAAGAGGTACTTCAAACTCTTGTGATCCGTGAAAATCTCAAATTTTGCTCCGTAAAGGTAGTGCTTCCACTTCTGAAGAGCAAATACGATAGCTGCCAATTCCATATCGTGAGCCGGATAAATTTGTTCACTCGGACTCAACTTCCTCGAAGCATATGCGATCACTTTCCCATTCTGCATTAAAACACAATCCAAGCCTTCCTTCGATGCATCACTATAAATCACTAAGTCGTCGTTCCCATTCGGTAATGCAAGAATCGGTGCAGTAGTCAACCTCTTCTTCAATTCCTCAAAACTGTTGTTACATTTCTTGGTCCACTCGAACGGAACATTCTTTCGGGTCAACTGGGTCATCGGTGTAGCAATCCATGAAAACCCTTCTATAAACCTCCTGTAATATCCGGCTAATCCCAGAAAACTTCTGATCTCAGTCACTGTCTCGGGTCTCTTCCAATCAACAATAGCTTCTATCTTTGAAGGATCCACATAAATCCCATATTTAGAAATAACATGCCCCAGAAATGAAACTTTCTCGAGCCAAAATTCACACTTACTAAACTTCGCGAACAACTGTTCCTTTGCAAGAACTGATAAAACTGTCCTCAGATGTTGCTCGTGTTCCTCTCGATATTTAGAATAGACAAGAATATCATCGATGAAAACCACTACAAACGAGTCAAGATAAGGATGGAAGATTCGGTTCATCAAATCCATAAACACGGCCGGTGCATTAGTCAACCCAAACGGCATAACCAAGAATTCATAATGACCAAAACTAGTGCGAAAAGCAGTCTTCGGAATATCATCCGATCGAATCTTCAGTTGATGGTACCCAATCCTCAAATCAAGTTTAGAAAATACTACCGACCCTTGAAGTTGATCGAATAAATCATCAATATGCGGTAGAGGATATTTGTTCTTCACCGTTACCTGATTCAACTTTCGGTAATCGATACACAACCTCAACGAACCGTCTTTCTTTCTCACAAACAAAACCGGTGCTCCCCACGGGGAAACACTAGGTCGAATAAATCCTCTATCAAGCAACTCCTGCAACTGAACCTTCAATTCTTTCAACTCTGCCGGGGCCATTCTATAAGGTGCTTTCGAAATCGGAGCTGTACCTGGTAGAAGATCTATACAGAACTCTATCTCTCGATCGGGCGGCATATCGTACTCAGAAGAGAAAACGTCAGGAAATTCTCTAACTACCCGAACACTTTCCAAACCGGGTGATTCTTTCTTGGTATCAAGCACACTAGCCAAGTAACCCTCACAACCACGATGCAATAATTTTCTCTCTTTCACATAAGAAATTAAACGAATTTTTCTACTCAAAGGACTAGCCTCAAAAACAAACTCAGGCACATTGGGAATAGAAAAAGTAACAACTTTCTTACGACAATCAACAGAAGCATGAAACTTGCTCAACCAATCCATACCCAAAATAACATCAAAATCTTGAATCGGAAGAACTACCAAGTCTGCACACAAGACACGACCACAAATAAGCACATCACAATCACGAAATACTCTATCGGTCACCAAACATTCTCCTATAGGGGTCGACACCTCTAGCACATAAGGTAAAGACTCAAATGCAGCATTTAGCAAAGAAGCAAATTGCACAGATATGTAAGAATGCGATGATCCTGGATCTACTAACGCACGAGCGCTCACATTAGACACAGAAACAATACCTCCAATAACAGAAGGATCATCGGTAGCTTGTTGTTGATTCATGGCAAATACCCTTCCTTGGACCTTGGGCTTTCCCGCAGCATCTCTTTTTCTAACCCTGTGGAGAACCAGCTCCTACCCCAGATGGTTGACCTCTGTTCCTCGGACAATCTCTAGCAAAGTGCCCCAACTGACCACAATTGGTACATTTTCCTTGCTTCTTCCAACACCGGTCCTCTGAATGGCCTTCCCTCTGACAATAGGTGCAAAGCCCTCTATTTTGGTTCCCCGGAGTAGTACCCGGATTCCTTGGTACGGTTTGTCCTTTAAAATGAGATGGTCCTCCCGAATTACCTAGGTTGTCTGAACGCTGATGTGGTTGTGACTTGGTATGACTCCCTTGCTTACCCGTGTTTGCGACCTCAGTCTTCCTCTTATGTTCCCCAATGTCTTGCTCGATTAGGTATGCACGATCCACGACATCCTGGAATGTCAGAATCCTCTGAGCTATAAGCTGAGTCTGGATAGATGTCTTCAAACCTCGGATGAACCTCATTGCTTTCTGCTCCTCCGTCCTCACAAGATAGTCACAGTACCTAGCTAATTCTGTGAACGTAGCTGAGTACTGAGCCACGGACAGCAAACCTTGGTCCAAATTGAGAAGCTCGATCTCCTTCTGGTTCTGATCAACTACCGGAATAAAATGCTCTTTGAATTTCCACACAAACAATTCCCAAGCATACGGTGTATTAGTCTCGTCCCAACTTGCTTTAATCCCTTTCCACCAATGCTCGGCGGTACCCACAAGCTTATAGGCCGCAAATCGGACCTTATCCTCACCGGTGCAACCAAAGACATCGTAAATTTTCTCCATTGATTCAATCCATAGCTCGGCCTTCTTCACATTGGGTTCCCCATTATACTCCGCCGGTTTCAGTTTCAAGAATTGCTCCAAACCGTATCGGGGTGGTGGTGCTTGCTCTACTCTCGGCCCTTAGTCATGAATAGCCTTCATGGCCACCTCAAACATACCCTGAAACATTGCACGGGCTTCATCTCTTGTTTCATTCTGATTTGAAGTTCTGGCATTACCTTCACCAGCTCTTCTTCTAGCCATTTTGAACAAGTACCTGCATAAAACATCAACTCACTCCGACCACGACTACCCTCCTAGGTCATACTAGTCCACCTATACTTAAACTTAGAGCTAAACCATAGCTCTGATACCAACTGTCGCGACCCCGACCCCGCGGGCCAAGAGCACGCGAACTGGACGTCGACTTAACACACAATTACCAAAATACTGAAGATAAAAATTCCATTTTATACCAAAAGATGATAGGACAAGTTTTATAATTCCAAGCTTGACAACAACAAAATACAACTAGCATAAGCTCCACAAGCTTATACCCAAAAATACAAAATACACAATTCTTAATGACGTCAATGTTGGACAGTATCCCAAAGGTTATACATTTAAATAATGTAAACCGAAACAACCTTCCCAAAATCTACATCCACACTCGACGTCCTCCTCGTGATCAGCGAGTACTAATCCTTTCCTCCCGGGGGGGGGGTTTAAGGAAAAACAAAGATAAAAGAAAGGGGGTGAGATAAATCTCAATAAGTTACTAATGCAACTACATGACATGCTAAGATGCAATAAACAATAATAAATCACATATAGCACATAGCAATAGCAGTTAACAGATAGCAGCGGAAATAAACAAATAACAAAGGATATTAGCCAAGGTTTCCCAACTAATAGAACCAAATAAAGGATCGCTGCGCAACTTCAACAATCAACCAATCAACATCTTCATAGTAGCATAAAAGCTGAAGAGAAAACCCCGGTACCAGAACCATAACCAATAGTAACATGTCACAAAGGACGGGAGTCATGACACAAAGTCATACTCCAAAAAGTTATCTAGACTACTTCCGAAGGAAGCTAGCTCATCTCATCCAAGGCCAATCTGGAAGAGGAAAATAAGGGCAAAACAATGGTCACGTTATAATGGACTTGGCTCGGAGCCATTATAATATTCCCATCGCCCGACACAACCACATATACCAGCTGGACTTTTAAATAAATGCCAAGTAATAAATACTAGCTTAAATAAACAACTCATGATTCCAAAGTAGGGAACCATACCAAATAATCACCAAGAAGATGAATTAAAACCAAACACACATAATAGATTGCTCAACCATTTCCAAGTAATAATTAATCAAGTCTCATAGCACATTTGTTCACGAAGGAACCAATTCCAATTAATAAAATGTTCTATGATGTTAACTTAATTAATTAGAGTAATAAAACTTAAACTAAGGAAGCAACCTAGTTTAAACAAGCAAAAAGGCAGATTTCCAGAAAAGGGGGGCGGGCGGGCGCGCGGTAGGGGTCAGGTGGGCGCTCATTTGACCAGAAGGTTTGGCCGCAGGAAAAAGGCAGGTAGGCGGGCGCCTAGCTCAACCCGGGCGGGCGCCTGGTCTGGTTCTGGGTCGGGAATCAGCAGCTGGGTTCTTAAATTTTCTTACCCATTTCACAAATTTCTCAAAATCAACCACAACCAAACTTTCCACTAAGCAATCATGTACCAAAACAACTTATAACTTGCAAGGGCCTAGATAACAACTTCTAGAAACCTCAATCAAGATTTAATTCCAACAATCTCAAAATCACAAAAGATGACCAAAAATACAAATAAGTTCCAAACTCAACCAAAATGACATATATGTGAACTAAAGCATTACATACACTAAAGATGAACATTTTAGCATAAAAATGGGGGAAAAGCAACTTACTTGAATTTATGAAAGATGACGGAATTCGAATATTTTTGACTCCACACGATCCTATCGACGATCTAAACACATTTCATAAAATGAGCACTAAGAAATAGAGGGAGGAAGATGACTAAAATGAAGGAAGAAGGAGAGGAAGAAACTTACCCTTTTCACAACAATGGAGAAAGAGAGAGATTGTGTGAGTACTGAGAAGAGAGTGAGGGACAAGGTGAGGGAGAGGGGGAAGTAGGGAGGGAGTAGGAGAATGATTATTTAAAAAGTTACACTAAGGCCCCCTCCTCATCTACCTAGTACAATTAAACCCAAATAACCCTTCTACCAATTTAATCCCCTACTTCACACTTAGCACAAAATCAACCAAATAATGCTAGACACAAATTAATATTATGAGATATAAAATGCGCACATAAATAAATAATCAAATAAATAAATAAATAAATAATTATTACTAGAAAATAGAGACGGGTTTTCGGGTCGTGACAGAGGGTGTGTAAAAAGAATTATTTTCCAAAACCTTGGATTTTTGCGTCCAACAATGTACCTTAAGGGTCGCCCCTAGGCTTTTCCCGGTATGAAGAAAATGTGTCAATCATGCCATAGAGTAGTGTTGACCAAATCCAAGCCTCGACATGAAGTGGTCACTTTTAGGCTAGTCCTTGTCCCAGTTTCTCCGTCAACCTCCCGTGAGTTAAAGTTGACCGAAGCGTTTAGGATGACCATGTAAGAGTCAAACCATTTGGTTGCGCGGGCAGTCCGGTGTGACGTAAGCCCATTTGATTTGAAAGGAGTTGTCGGCAGTCCTTAGTAGGACGTAAGACCAGTATAGTCATGTTAGGTTAAGAAAACCTTTGTCCCCGAGAGTGGTCAGGTTAGAGAAAACCTATCATCGTGACGGCAGTCCTTGGTAGGACATAAGACCAATATAGTCATGTTAGGTTAAGAAAACCTTTGTCCCCGAGAGTGGTCAGGTTAGAGAAAACCCATCATCGTAACGACAGTCTTTGGTAGGACGTAAAACCAGTATAGTCATGTTAGGTTAAGAAAACCTTTGTCCCCGAAAGTGGTCAGGTTAGAGAAAACCTATCATTGTGACGGTAGTCCTTCGTAAGTCCAGATTAGGAGTTTGAAAATTGCGAAAATCCTGGTCGTGCACCTAGAACGAAATATGAAAATTGTGAAAGTCCTGGTCGTGCGCCCAGGATGAAATGCAAAAATTGCGAGAGTCCTGGTCGTGCGCCCAGGACGATAAAAATTGTGAAAGTCCTGGTCGTGCGCCCAGGATGAAAATTAAGGATTAAGTTCTATAGGTTTGAGTAGCCTTAAACCCTCTCACCCAAATCGGCCAAGCCGTCCTCCCATCGGATTGGGATGCTTATAGGTTTGAGTAGCCTTAAACCCTCTCACCCAAATCGGCCAAGCCGTCCTCCCATAAGATTGGGATGCTTATAGGTTTGAGTAGCCTTAAACCCTCTCACCGAAATCGGCCAAGCCATCCTCCCATCGGATTGGGATGCTTATAGGTTTGAGTAGCCTTAAACCCTCTCACCCAAATTGGCCAAGCCGTCCTCCCATCGGATTGGGATGCCTATAGGTTTGAGTAGCCTTAAACCCTCTCACCCAAATCGGCCAAGCCGTCCTCCCATCGGATTGGGATGCCTATAGGTTTGAGTAGCCTTAAACCCTCTCATCCAAATCGGCCAAGCGTCCTCCCATCGGATTGGGATGCCTATAGGTTTGAGTAGCCTTAAACCCTCTCACCCAAATCGGCCAAGCCTCCCATCGGATTGGGATGCCTATAGGTTTGAGTAGCCTTAAAACCTCTCACCCAAATCGACCAAGCCATCCTCCCATCAGATTGGGATGCTTATTTTGTTGACAACCCCGCTTTCTTCAAAAGCGATGTTGCCGAGGGGCTCTGTAAGTACCCCAATCTGAAATTGACCAACTTTAGAGGAATTCTTGGTAACATTTAGGGATAAACCAATGGGCCAGGACCTCATTAGGATAAACCTGATATTCCAGGACTGAACTGGAATTAAACTTAGAAAAATCCAGAAGCTCGCCAAGTCGAGCAGTACGGATGGTTTGGGTACCTGAGGGACATAGCCGTAATGCTGGTTTAGGCACCCTCAGTCCCTATAAATTGAACCCTATGCTGATCATTTCAAGGGGGGGGAGGAAACGTTTTGAGAGCTGTTACTCTGCCAGTTTGAGAGCAGAAAGTGAGTGATACACATATTTGAGTGAAAAGAGAGAAAGATAGGCATAACCATCATAGGTGAAGCCTCCTTCTCCCCATCTTATTCTTCATCTCAAACTCTTTTATCTTTGTTCATATTACTTGTTTATCTTGTATTATTTCTTCTTGTTCTTGCAAAGTCTTGTCCATTTCAAGCACTTTACATTTCTTGCAAGTCTTGTCCATTTTCAAGCACTATATTTATATATTATACAAATCTTGGCCTTCCAAGCTATATATATTATAATTATATATGTATATGATCCAAATCATGAGGTGATTCAAGGTCCCCTTCATACCTAGTCTGTGATTTATAGGATAAAACCTAGGATGATCATGATTTGTTAAATTTCATGTTGATGTTGTTCTTGTTTGGCCATAAGAGTCATGATTGGGGGATAAAGTTTCAATCTTTATCATCCCAACCATGATCTAGCCATAAAACACCAAGTATGAGACATAAGGATTTGATCTTTATGTTATATTTTTGTTCCTAAGGGTTTAATCTTGTATAATAAGTCCATTTTGGTGGTAAAGTTTCAATCTTTATCCACCAAAATGGTCATTTTGGTCTAAATGCCATGTTTATCAACTTTTCATAAATCTCTCCAATGATTGCCTTTGATCACACCTAAATCTTTGTTTTTGGGGTTACTTTGATGATCAAAGTGCATAGGAATGAACTTTCCAAAGTTTTTTTGTTAATCATAAACTGGAAATCAACATTCCAGTCCAGTTTCAGCAAAGATACTCTGCTTTAACTGAAACTGGACTGTTTTCTGATAAACTATAAAAATGACCTGGAGAGCCCTCCCCATCCGTACGGCTACTTTGGCCAGGGAGGGCATTTTCCAGTTTCTTCCTTTTCTGACCAAAAAGTTTGCAAAATAAACCTTTTTTGTTAAATAATTAACTGATTTTGCCAAAACGGTCAGTTTCTCCCATTTTGAAAACACACACACACACATGCAATTTCGTTAACTAACATTAGGGAGACTTGGTCCTATTCGAGGCGACTTGGGTGACGTGAAACTCTTCCCAAGGTGTAACCTGACCTCCGAACTAATAGAATCTCTAACATTTTCTTTTGTTGGGTTAAATAATTAACAAAAGTAGCGACTCCGTTATGTTTTGTGAGATAACCGTGTTTGGCTTTTTCGCCCCAAAACTCGTCGCGATCCTCCGCGCGGGGGCGGGATCCTTACAATATTATCCTCTCTCAATGGCCGAAGCTGATCGAGAGTACTGGATCCCTAAATGTTCTCTTCCAATGGCCGCGGCTGATCGAAAGTACTGAACATGTCCTCTTCCAATTCATCATTGAAAGTACTGGAAGATTTGATGCCGATCCCAGACTTTGTAGAATATCCTGTATATCCTCTCTCAATGGCCGTAGCTGATCGTAAGTACTGGACATTATCCTCTCTCAATGCTCTTACATTGAGAGTACTGGATGCAGAATCTCTTGATTTGATGTAGATTTGTAGACTTCTGAATATCCTCTCTCAATGGCTGTAGCTGATCGAAAGTACTGGACATTATCCTTTCTCAACGCTCTTACATTGAAAGTACTGGATGCAGAATATCTAATTTTGTTGTTGTTGTAGACTTCTGAATATCCTCGATCAATCAGATCAGTTCATAGAGCTGATTAAAAGTACTGAATATTATCCTCGATCAATGCACCTACATGGAAAGTACTGGATGCAGAATCTTGATGCCGGTTCTGGACTTTACTGAAGTTGATGTTTGAGTGTTCAGAATATCCTCGATCAATCAGTTCATGGAGCTGATTGAATGTACTTAATATTATCCTCGATCAATGCACCTACATTGAGAGTACTGGATGCTGAAACTCTGAATTCTATGGAGATCATTTGATCGTGTAGACACCCCGCCTTGGACCTCTCACCCCGATTGCATACAAAGTATTTTTATTTAACTTATTTTCATTAATTTCTGTTACTTCGGTTAAGTTCCTAACTGATTCCGTTAGTTTTGGACTAAACTGCATAACAGAATTAATTTTAGAGTCATTTCTGTCTTTCTGTCATTTTTAGAATCGCGCGCTTCCGGCACAGCTAACGGGCCGCGCGCGCCTCCCGTCCCAAAGGCGGGACTCGCGCGCTGTCCGATATGGCAGTAACGGATTGCACCTTATTTCCCTCCCTTTTCTTATTTACAAACATCTTTTCTTGATCACAAAAACCATCTTTTTGCATCCAAATTCATCCCCCATTTTCTCATTAACTCCCAATCCCAAATTCTAAGCCTTTTCCCAAAAAACTAATATTTCTTTCATTTATTATTTGATTTCTTTTATTTCTTTTATTTTTCTTTTATTCATTTATCTTATTTGTGATTGGCTCATTCCATTTCACATGGATGACCAATTTCCCTCCATCATTTCCCTCTCTTTTTTACCTATAAAAACCATCATCTTCTACCTTGGAGAGGGACTTCTTTTTGGACTTCAACCTTGATTCACCAACTACATTATACACAAATTCTCCCAACAAGAGTTCTTAGTAACAAGACTCTACACAAATTGTTCTACAACAATTTCATTACAACAACAACACTTTCAAGTCAAGGTTCCAAGTCCTCTTTCTCAAGGTACAACTCCATTTTCTTCCTTTGTTTTCTTCGTCTTGATGTATGCAATCCCCATTAATGGGACATGACCAACATGACTACTTCACATATTGAAGTTAATTAAGGTTATCTCCCTACATTTTAATCTTAACTTTAATTCACCATGTTAATTTCTCTTCATCTCTTAATGTAATTCTTTAACATTACTTGTTACATGTAATCTTTATCATTAAATAAACAAAACAATTCTATTTTATTTGCCCTTTTCTTCTCATCACAATTGTTAGCACATTTCTATTTAATTAATTGAAGGACATGTAAATATTAGAACACCAATAGTAGCAAGACCCGCGTAAGCGGGGCGGAGTGGGTGTTTAAGTACTTCCCACTCCGTCACCTAACCCCCGAACCCTTCTCTCCCGAATCTCTGGTTTTGTACATAAATTAGGCTATTTCTAGGTTTTTCTTATGTTCCTTTAAAAACATAGGTGGCGACTCTAAACAATCTAAAACAAGTTAGACATCCTAGGATAATTCACCGCTCTAGCCAAGCCGTGGTTCCCCGGGGTATCTACAGTGGCGACTCCGCTGGGGAATATTTAGAGGGTTAAACTTGTGTTTTCATTTTTGGTGTTCTTTTATTCTGTTTTCTGGGCGTTCTGGTAAAAAGGGTAACAAATACTGCAGGGGAAAGTTTTCTTAATTAAGGGTCAAGGCAATCCCTTGAACCCACTGATTTGCAGGTTCTCACCCAGAAGCGGGCGCCTCTGCCCTTCTTCCTCTCACGCGCGCGCCTTCCGCATAGGCAACCCAATGCGCGCGCTTCTGGGCGCATTCCCGGAACAGAACAGTGCACAGAAACAAAACAGAATGACAGTGTGTGGGCACCGGGCCTGCATACAATTTCTTTTACTTTCTGTTTATTTTTATCGGTCACACGGGTGATTCGAAAGTTGTAATTATGTGCTTATTTGTTTTTTATTTATTTCTTTTGAAAAAAAAAATGTTTTGTCACATGTTAGACCTCACACTACATGCACATATTCTTATCAACTGCTCACTATCGAGTCGCACAAGTCCAACCCCAAACCCGTCGAGGCCCGTCCTAGAAAGTTTCAAGCTCCACTCGACCTTGGCTCTTTCGAAGCGGTAAACCTTAGCCCGTGGCGTAGTTCATGACTACATGCCGGGGGTGACCTTTGAGCCTCATATTCAAGCCGAGCACAAGCCACACAATTCTAGTCTAAGGTCTAACACTCCGTGACTCAAGTCGGTTTCCATGTGCCGAGATTTCCCTAAACTAATGTCTTCAAATCATACATGCCAATTTGTTGCAATGGACGAAATAAAACTCCGTCCCCAAAAGTGGCTATTTTGGACGAAAATAAAAATCCGTCCCCGCATGTATGATTTACTACATTAATTTAGTTTAATCCCGACACATGTAGGGCTCACAAGCGTGGTGGAATCCGATGAGTATATGGGACCGCGGGAAGGTCTATATACTAGTGTGACGATTCCACTATTTTTTCTAGAAACCCCAAAAAGGACTCCGTCCTTCCAACTTTTGTAAATAAAAAAAAAAAACAAAAAAACAAAAAAAGAGTCATTTTCTTTATATGGTTGAGTCTTTTTTGTGTTTGTGGGTTAAATTTATTTTACTCAAAAGGTGTCTGTGGGGCCAATCTAAGATCAACCGTGCTCTTCCAATAGGTCCAATGGCTTCCAACGGCAACAACAACAACGGTGGAAATGATTTCGTGTCCAACGAAGGGTTACTCAACATAATGAAATCAATGGGGGAACAAATGGATAGGATTGTCGAGGATGCCCGCCGTAAAGAAAATTTGTGGCAAGCCCGTTTCGATATCGACAAGAGGATTCACAAAGAAGAGGTTTCCGAACTCAAGGCCCGTCTTGATCATGAAAGAAGAAATCACAAGGAAGAGGTTTCCGAACTCAAAGCCCGTTTGCAAGAGCTCACCGACAGCAAAGCAAAGTTCAATGATAAAGCATGCTCAAGTGGCCCGTCCCTCAAAAGCTACAAAGGTACCGCCAACAACCGAGTTTTCACTCTCCTAGGAGTAACCCAAGCCGAAGCATTTGAAACTTTGGTGACAAGTGGAAAGGTCAAGCCTTTGGAGGGGTACAAGCCGAAGACGATACCGAAGAATCATGCACATGGTGAATGGTGCGGCTACCACAAGCATAGTGGCCACACTACCGAATGGTGCTTCCTTCTCCGAAACATCATCCAAGATTTGTTCGACAACGGCGAATTTACTGTGGGTGAAGAACAACCTTTAGAGAGTACCAACATGCAAGAACTCATCAAAGAAGAATGATTTGGTTTCGAAATGGGGCTTCTACAAGAAATCATGCCACAAGGAGACTACAACGACAATGGGGACTACAACAACAATCTCCGTTTCTCTTTCTCTACCTAGTAATAGGAATTAAAAAAAAAAAAAAAAAAAAAAAAAAAAAAATGTCAAAGTCCTCTTAAGTGTGCATTAAGTTTTCTTTGTCCAATTAATGTGAAATTTTGAGTCAAGTCTCATCATCAAATAAAAAGTCGTTCTTGTTTCATACACTCTTCCAAGTTGTTCAATCTAATTCTTGGCAAAATGATGAAAAGATGTCTAAACGAGTTTTGGAATGAAAGCCATCACTTGAACACCTAGGGGCTAAACATCGTGACGAAGGCAACATCATCAACGACGAAGACAAAGCCAAGACATCAAGGGTGAAGCAACAACCATGGAGAAAAATCAAGCAATGTTTCAAAGGGGGGATTAAAAAAAAAAAAAAAAAATGCTCGCTAGGTTGAACTCTTCAAATCAACCTAGGCAAAAGTTAGAGCACAAAAAAAAAAAAAAAAAAAAAAAAAAAATCCCCCTCAATCAAAGAAGTTCACATCAAGATCAACATCATTCCATCCACCAAAGGAGGACGAAGCTACACGACGAAGCAACAATTCCATCCCGAAGAATGGAGAATTCACAAGAACTACGGTGACCTGAGCCTCTACACTGGAGGAACGTAGGCAACCTGCGGGTCCGGTCTCATGCAAGAAAGAAGATATGTTTAGCCCTAGCGCGTTATGGTGATTGGCCTTTATCTCGAACTTGTCAAGACATCTTTGTACGATTCATTTGCCATTGAATTAATCACCAAAAAGATTGAACAACTTTCTTAGATTTGGAATCATTTCGCGCTCCTTGTCGAGTCTAGGGACTTCTATTCTTTCTGGATACTCCCAATTTCTTGCAATCAAATTGGGGCTTTCCTTCTCTTTTCTCTTAATGACTTACCTGCCTTCGCGAGTCATTCAATTCAATAAAAAATACATGTCAATACTAGGGACACTTCCCTAGTCAAGTCAATGTCAGTCACCTTTAGTGACAAGAGGTCTCCACCGCAAAATCACATGTCTTATCTCCTCAGCTAGAGTCAATGCACACTTCCTCATCAATTGAGTCAAAAAAAAATGATGAAGACGCAAAAGAGATGCCCGCTAGATTGAAAACCCGAAAGGGCGGTCTAGGCAAAAAACAGGGTGCGTCATAAAAAAAAATGAGAGAGTGAGAGAGAGAAGGGAAAGAGAAATGGAGATCCCCGGCCTCTAAAGAAGACAAGTTCTACATTGAATCTCCTCAGCAAGTCAATTCCCCACCGAGTCAACTTTGGGATTGCAAAAGGCTCGACAAGATATAGCACCGTCAAAGGTTGTCTTGGGTTATCGGCATCATTCTCCAGCAGTGTGCATTTTTGAGTTCATGAAAAGAAGGCCCGTGGTAACCAAGATCCATCCGAGAACAAGCCCATCATAAAAGGGCACGAGGTTGCACAAATAATCCCTAGCTAGTCAATTGGCTTGGGCAACAAATAGCAACAACATGTGTCTCAGTTTTCAAAGCTTCTTCAAGTATGTGCTTCTAATGTACGCCGAAAGGCTCCCGAGAAATGGAGTAGCTCTTGCCATATATTCTCATGTTTATTCCCTCACACGAGGACGAGTCACTCTTGCTTTACTCAACAAATGGTGACGCCCTAGGGGCTATGTGACTCAAGTACAAGGACTTCTTTTGCTTCACTTGACAATCAATACGCCCTTGAGGCTATGCTCGAAAAAAAAAAAAAAAAGATGTGTGAGACTATCCTCAAAGTCTCTCAAAAAGGGATCTCAAAAACGCCCTCTTGTCACGTGTGCCCATGCTGGTTCCCCCAATAAAGGATGGACCTTTCTCGCAATCAATGATGGCACTCTAGGGGCTACGGTCAAGTCTTAAAGGCTCCCTCAGCAAAGAGAAATTAACTCCCCAGCAGTATCCCCAGCCAGGTCATGTGCAACATTGGAAGCTCCCTCAATTCGGCACCGAAGGTCTCAACGGGCTTCGCAATCTACAATCTTTTGTGCTACGGCATTACAGTAATTCAAGCAAAGGGCAGTATTAGGGCTTCGCGACCGACAGTCTTTTGGGCAACAACACTCGAGTAAGTGCAATGTGGAGTAGTCTTATAGCTCCATGAGAACAATCAAGATTCAAGGGTCTCTCAACACTTCAAAGGCCTCTTGGTTTTAAATGAAGACTCCGATGTTATGAATGAAGTTGATGATTTTTGTTAGAACTTTCAACGAGATCATGAAGAAAGTCTTAGAGAAAAGGAAAAAGATTCAATATGCTAAACTCTAATCAAAACAGGGTTATAGCGGGAAATGCCACGGCCAATCCCAATGTTTCTGCAATTCAGCACCCCCTTCTCCAAGATCAAAAGCACAAGGTGCAGCTCAGATAAAGTTGGGCCACAACACTAGTTGCATCCGAAGATCCGTCATTAGTTCAACTCAAGAAGAGTCAAGCAAGCATACTTATTTGGGACTTTATCACACCAAGACCTTATCCTCTGCGACCTCGACGGCACCGCAAGACATTACTGCATCCTTTGACATAAGCCCTCAGCCATTTGGGTATCGACCACAATGAGGCCATTCATCTCCCCAGTAAAAGCAAGAAGGAGATCTCTATCAAGAATTCTACCAAACGGTACACCCGCTCTCAATGCCGAGCCAATCGCAAGGTAATTTGGGGCTTTACAATGAAAGGTCTTCACATCTCACCATCTACAAGCCCACGATACTTGGGGCTTTGCAATCTCTCGAAGCTTGGCATCAACGATCTCCTCTTGGGGCTTGCTCACTACAACAACAAAGGGCGATTTACTCGAATGGGCCAAGAGCTGATTTATCTTGGAGCTATGCAAGTCCCTCAAAATTTGGCATCAAAGGCATTCTAGGGGCTTTACAATCAGCAACCCCTCATCTCGGCATCAAAAGCCTTTTAAAGCCCCATAATCGACAAATCTTCGTTGGGCACACCCGCGACAACAGAATTCAAGCGAGGCAATCCGGACTTCGACTGAACATGACTTGATCTTGGGTTGGCTTCACAAGCACACAATGGTTAAAATGTTTCACCCACGAACTAAAAAAAAAAAAAATCTTTTCCTCACATGTGTGCATATTCTTTCCTTTCTAATCTAAAAAAAAAAAAAAAAGAAGAGATTTTTGTTTTAGTTTTTCTCCTTCTATGTGCAAAATTATGTGCTTTACTTTGCTTTGCTCCTAGCCTCTCCTCCAGCGTTCTCCATCATCCTTGAACTACGTTGGTCTGATTCTCTTAAAGGGATACGTAGGCAGCCTTTGGCACGACCAACCCATCATTCAGAGTACCATCCCGCCAACCCAACATCAAGGGCATTCTCTCATCAACATCTAAAGAATGGACATTCTCCATCAAAGCATCCTCCGCGGACATCAGGAATCCATCTCCACTCAAGCGGCAATGGTAAGTGAAGGTATGAATACATCCGACGCTTTCCTCAAAATCACACCGCACACAAGATCACTCTTTACATTCTTACTTCTCTCTCATTGCAAGGGTGTTCCAAAATCACATCACACCACGAGCACAATTTCTCTCTTCATGCATCTTCTTGCACAAGCACATATATCTGCAAAGCATACACATAACAGGTGCCGCACAGAGCACCAGGTGCCGCACAGAGCACCAGAATCAGCAGGTGCCGCACAGAGTACCAGAATCAACAGGTGCCGCACAGAGCACCAGGTACCGCACAGAGTACCAGAATCAACAGGTGCCACACAGAGCACCAGGTACCGCACAGAGTACCAGAATCAACAGGTGCCGCACAGAGCACCAGGTACCGCACAGAGTACCAGAATCAACAGGTGCCGCACAGAGCACCAGGTACCGCACAGAGTACCAGAATCAATAAGTGCCGCACAGCGCATCAGAATATGCCGCACCGCGCACCAGAATCAACAAAAGCCGCACAGCTCATCAGAATATGCCGCACCGCGCACCAATTTTGGTCCATGGTGAACCACTAAAATCACCATACCTCTTCCATCAGCAAAAGTCGCTCACACAGGGAGCGCATTTCTATCCTTTGTAATTTCAAATTCCTGCTTTATCGAGTCTTTGTTTTCTCTTGTCGATGTCCTCGGCGGGTGTTTTTACTTTCGTCGACGCGTTTTGCTTTGCAATCCACGTCGCCGAGGGGCTCTGTAGACACCCCGCCTTGGACCTCTCACCCCGATTGCATACAAAGTATTTTTATTTAACTTATTTTCATTAATTTCTGTTACTTCGGTTAAGTTCCTAACTGATTCCGTTAGTTTTGGACTAAACTGCATAACAGAATCAATTTTAGAGTCATTTCTGTCTTTCTGTCATTTTTAGAATCGCGCGCTTCCGGCACAGCTAACGGGCCGCGCGCGCCTCCCGTCCCAAAGGCGGGACTCGCGCGCTGTCCGATATGGCAGTAACGGATTGCACCTTATTTCCCTCCCTTTTCTTATTTACAAACATCTTTTCTTGATCACAAAACCATAATTTTAGCATCCACATTCATCCCCCCTTTTCTCATTAACTCCCAATCCCAAATTCTAAGCCTTTTTCCAAAAAACTAATATTTCTTTCATTTATTATTTGATTTCTTTTATTTCTTTTATTTTTCTTTTATTCATTTATCTTATTTGTGATTGGCTCATTCCATTTCACATGGATGACCAATTTCCCTCCATCATTTCCCTCTCTTTTTTACCTATAAAAACCATCATCTTCTACCTTGGAGAGGGACTTCTTTTTGGACTTCAACCTTGATTCACCAACTACATTATACACAAATTCTCCCAACAAGAGTTCTTAGTAACAAGACTCTACACAAATTGTTCTACAACAATTTCATTACAACAACAACACTTTCAAGTCAAGGTTCCAAGTCCTCTTTCTCAAGGTACAACTCCATTTTCTTCCTTTGTTTTCTTCGTCTTGATGTATGCAATCCCCATTAATGGGACATGACCAACATGACTACTTCACATATTGAAGTTAGTTAAGGTTATCTCCCTACATTTTAATCTTAACTTTAATTCACCATGTTAATTTCTCTTCATCTCTTAATGTAATTCTTTAACATTACTTGTTACATGTAATCTTTATCATTAAATAAATAAAACAATTCTATTTTATTTGCCCTTTTCTTCTCATCACAATTGTTAGCACATTTCTATTTAATTAATTGAAGGACATGTAAATATTAGAACACCAATAGTAGCAAGACCCGCGTAAGCGGGGCGGAGTGGGTGTTTAAGTACTTCCCACTCCGTCACCTAACCCCCGAACCCTTCTCTCCCGAATCTCTGGTTTTGTACATAAATTAGGCTATTTCTAGGTTTTTCTTATGTTCCTTTAAAAACATAGGTGGAGACTCTAAACAATCTAAAACAAGTTAGACATCCTAGGATAATTCACCGCTCTAGCCAAGCCGTGGTTCCCCGGGGTATCTACAGATCGCTGTTGATTTTTTTTTGAGTATGGATTAGTTTTTGTGTACCTATTAATACAACAAGTAGAACCTATTCTAGCAAGCAATTTAGCTTTGATTTTAGTTTATAATTAGACTCATATGGCGGCAAGTTTATGTGCATGCCCGGTTGGTCAACCTTGGTGTAAGTAGTGTGAATAGCATGATTCACGATGGGATGTTTATTGGTGATGAACTGTATGTGTTAATTTGTGTGTGTAGGGACATGTGTTTGACAAGTTGGGACCTAATCAGGTTTTCTGCAGAGATGATATAGAGTTTCTGTAATGGTCGTCTTGTGTGAGACGTATTTTCCTTGTGCAAGATGATCCGTCCAGATTGTTCCTTTAGTCATGTCACGTCAAGGGAGAAAACTATTTGTCCGACAACCAATGATATTGATCAATGTGAAAGCTCTTAGTAGGCCAAGCGTACCTTGTTGACAACTTTAGAGTTCCATGTTCGAAAGCCTCCGGTGAAGGTGATGAGAGGCGCATTCTATTCCCCCAAGTTTATCTCATGTGTGGTCTAATTCAAGCCCCAAGAATCTTGTATGTTGTAGATGACCCCATGAACAGGCTTATGAGGCTGTTTAATTTAAAGAAGAGTGCTCTCCCGCTTGATGGATTTGAGGAAGGTTGAAGAAGAAATGATTTGAAGAATGTTCTCCCTATATTTTTTTTGTGTGACGCACCATGATTTTTGCCTAAACCGCCCTTTCAGGTTTTCAATCTAGCGGGCATCTCTTTTGCGTCTCTTTTCATTTTTTTTGTGACTCACCCTGATTTTTGCCTAGACCTCCCTTTTGGGTTTTCAAACTAGCGGGCATCTCTTTTGCGTCTCTTTTCATTTTTTTTTTACAGAGTATGAACTCGAAGATGACTCAGAGAGGAGAGTAGTTTTGTCTCTTATTGTGGCAAGACATGCAAGATTTTGGGTATGAAGGAGTTAGGCATTTTAGCTATCGACTTGGCTTTTGGGAAGTTGTTCCAAGCATCGACTCTGTGGGGATAATGAACTTTCTAATGAGAGTTTGAGGCGAAGAGAATAGCCCCTAGTGCGGATTTACTTTGACGAGTTCCCATGTTTCGAGATTGAATAGACTAGGGAAAAAAAGGATCAAAAGCCCCTAGCCTTGATACTTTGATTCGAAGAAAGTTTATGAGAGTGGAGAAGAGGAAGCCCTTAGACTCGACAAAGAACGCTACGTGGCTCAAATACTAGAAAGATAGTTCTACCTTTAATGGACCCTAGTATTTATTTTTGATGTCTTAAGTGTTTGTTCAATTATTTTAAAAGGTAATCATCTAGAAATGTCTTGACAAGTTTTAAGGAGAAGGCCTAATCATTAGTGCGCTCTTCGGATTTCTTCATGAGTGATATCTACGGATGATGGAGACGGTCTTCAAGTTAGGAGTCTCATTTTTTCTTCATTTGGATTTGATCTTCATTGTAGGAGGAGATGAGAGGCCTCCTCTTTGACTTCATTGTGTGTGGTTGAAACTCCTTCTTTTTAGGGTTGTGAAAGCTTGAGAGTTTTTTTTTTTTTTTTTTTTTTTTTTTTGGACTCTCAAAGCTTGAATTGAGTAGCCCCACTTTTGTTTGGGAATGATAATGCCTTTGACATTCTTCTATTGAGGTCCTTCGACTTTTGACATGAGCGCGGTGATAGTAATGTGTAGCCCCTAGGCCTTCTCACTTGTTTAGACATTTCTATTATCAATTGCAAGGTTTTAGATTAATGAAAATTATTTTTTGCGGATCCATCAAAAGGCAGAACAACTTTTAGAGAAGTGTATAGGAATAATAATGACTTTTATTAATGACTAGAATTCAAGACAGACTCGATAGTTGACACAAACTAGAGAGGAGGGAGATGGACTAGAATGACAGAAAGACTCTTCGAGTTCTTACTAGGAAATTTAAACCTATGCTATTTCTAAGGAGAAAGGGAGAGGATAGTTGTAGCCCCAAAGTGGTTGCTCTTAATTTCTTCTTGAGGCTTCATTCTTCTTTGTGCAGCTAAGGGAGAGGGTTAATAGTAACACTTGGTATCTCTATTTCCTTCTTATCAATGAAGTCTTGGATGACGTCCTTTAAGCGGTGACAAGAGTTGGTGTCATGACCGGGATCATTGTGAAACTTGCAGAATGAGGGGATACGATCGTAGTGATAGTTCATCTTGTGAGTAGTCCCTTTTCTAGGTTTTATTTTGCCTTCCTTTAAGAGGATGTCAAGGAGACCCTCTTGAGTACCCCTTCAAGATCATCATAGTGCCTTGTCGTTCCCATCTTAGTAAATTTAGATATATTAAGGTCACAGAGCCGCCTTTTCTTCTTAGGCATGGTTGTTTCACAAAGGGCTTTGGCTTCCTTTCTATAACATTCCTTTTGAGCTTGCAAGCGTGCTTGAAGTGTGCCGATCTTACTCTCGTAGAACTCCTCTTAAGTTTGTAGACGGGTTTAGAATGCCTCAATCTCTTTCTTGTGACACTCTTCTTGATCTTGTAGGCGACCGTGAAGGGTTGCGACTTCTTTCTCATAGTACTCCCTTTGGGTTTGTAAGCGAGTCATGAATTCTCCCTCCATTTTTCGCTTCAAGTCAGTGTATAGGGTAGTGGCGCCAACTTCAATCATTTGACTTACTTCCCTTTCTAGTCGGGACTTGAGATCATGGGCCTCTTGTATAGACTTGGTGTCGGATATGGTGTCGAAAGAGTTTGGAAAGATCTAGTTGCGATTCGGATGGACCTAACGGTATAGAGATTGCGTTAAACCCAGATTAAGTTCCCAACAAGTTGGCTTTATGAGGTGTATAGGCTTAGGAGTGAGTGTAGGTTGACCAAACGGGCACAACACAGAAACTGACATGAACAGAAAGAGATGTCTCGTACGAGGCATCCAGCACAGAATACAGAATTGCAGTTTTTTTTAATCCTAATCTTGGTCGGACGGAACTTAATCCGTTTTGGGAGGTTTCTATCTAGTTCATCCTGTAATAGTGGATTATGTCACCCTAGAATATGAGCCCCTTATTTTTCACCTGTATTGCACTCTCCCAAACGGACAATTTGGGCAAAGGTCTCATATTCTCATCGGAATCCACCATTCGATTTAGTCAAACCTAAGCGATTCCTTAATTGTTTTGCACTTTGTTAAACAACGCCGTTTATGTAATCAAACCTTATGAATTCTTGTTAATGGACAACCGAAAGGGACTTTGTCAAACGTAGGATCTTGACGGCAAAAGAGACTAGACTCGAATCCTCGTAAAAAAAATCTCAATTTTTCCATCGCAATCCCTTGTCCAACAATTTTTTTACCAAAGGGACATTCGTCAAGAATTCATGAAGGGAGAATTATAGATTGTATGAAAATCGTTATCTTAGGCAAAGATTAAAACAATCCTAAGAATCAAACCGACCGGTCTCGAGGGGTGTCCTATTGACTATTATGTATGCATGAGGTTGATGCAGGGCTTACGGCTAAGGCTCCCCATCAACACAGTCTAGGAGCGGGTCACGGAGTGGGTACACCCTCTTTGGAGAGACCGGCGAGTGCCACTCATAGAGTGGGGGTGCTGACCGTCATCCGTCCTCTGATTGGGACCCGAGTTTATAGGGTATGTAGTGCAATTAATCTACATGCGTGCACGTGTGTAAGAGTCAAGTTCTAGGTGTCAAAGGAAGAATAGAGTTTTTTTTTTTGAAAGCAAGTAAAAGATTGACCGGACCAAAGTGGTTGCCTACGTTTCCCTCAATTTACAGAAAAAAAGGGAGAGACTCAGGTCAACGTAGTTCGAGTTTGCAAAAGATTTTTGAGAAGAGGAGGAGCACATAAGCACGTAGGAGCACATATAAAAGAGGGATATAAGTTCTCACAGTGATTGCATTACCCATTAATGGGTGCAAAATAAACTAGGGAATGAGTACAGTAGTCATCCCTAATTTATTAATTTTTTTATACTGATGTTAGTGCAAAAACAAAACATGTATATGACATAAGTCATTTATTGCACATATGGGGAAGGAGTAAAACAAGCAAAGAAAAGAGTTTTTTTTTATGTCCAGGGACTGATCTGCAGTTTCAGAAGTGCAGGGACTGATCAGTAGTTTTCTAAAAATATAGGGAGTGTTTTGCAGTTTGAAGTGCAGGGACTGTTCTGCAGATTCTTGGCAAAGAAGGAATACCTCGTACGAGGGATCTGATGTCTCGTACGAGATATCTCTCCCGGAACCCAGATTCAAGACAGAACAGATTCAAAAAAAGAGCAGTCCGAAAATTCACAGAAAAATTTAGAAAAATATATATTTAGAAGAAAAATACAGAGATTAAAAACACCTAATTTGCATGCGAGTCTAACCCACTTAATTTGTCTCCAGCAGAGTCGCCACTGTTTGCACCCGAGAAGAGATATCCTCGCTTTACCTTTTTGATTTGAGAGTCGCCACCATGTTGTTGAACGGAACACGGACCGTGAGATTCTTGAGTTTGGGGGTTAAGTTATGGATTGGGAAGGTCAAGGAGCACCCAATCCACCCAATCTAGGATTGGTCTTGCTTAGGTGTTTTTAATCAAATAAAGAATAAACAATTTAAAGCCAATAATTAATTTCTTAATTATTGTAATGTCGGATCATGTGCTTAGAGACCATCTCCATGGATTGGAGAGGCTCTAGGATGATCCTTTTGATGGGATTACACTACTCTTAAACGAAGAAGGAGATGAGAAGTAGAGATTAAAAGTAGGAGTTTACCTAAAGCATTCTTGAGATTCCAATTGATGGCCTTGACTAAGGCCTTGAAGATCCAAGAGTTTTGTGATGATTTTGGCTTGAAAAGATGAGTTTTTGATGGTGTTTTCGTGTGAGGGAGGAATAAAAACGGGATTAGAGAGAGAGAGGGACTGATTAGAGAGTTGTTAACCTCCTTTTGTGGTGAAAGACTCTATTTTTATAGGTATTGGATTACTTAGGGACCAAGTCTAGGAGTCCTAAGTTTGGTAGGTGATAAAGTCCTTATTTGGAGAGGTTAAAGGAGGTAGGAAATCAGTAGGAAACATCTAGGAAGTCTCCTAATTAGACGTTTCCCGGATTAGGAGAGTACTGCCCAAGTAAGAGATCAGGACGGAGAAGGAAAGTGAATCAGACTTGCAGACAGAGGAGATGTCTCGTACGAGGCATCCAGCACAGAAGTACTGTTTTACCCTTGTCTATAGTTACTTTGTTTAGTTTAGCCCCTAACTAATGGAGTCAGTCAGAAACTTAGCGAAACATGCCAAAACTAACGAGTTTTCATCAAAACATAAAGGCGAGACACAAGAGTAGTGTAATCATAAATTTGAGTTCAAAATGGGGTGTCTACATCTTCATAAAACTTCTGTTTTTCAAGCTTAAGATCTTGGGTGCCGATTCAATATGGCAAGTCAGAAAGCTATGGTAACAGTTAACTACACTCACGTTCCAATGTTTGATGAAGACTGTCGCGACCCCGGACCCCGCGGGTCCGAGATCGCGAGCTGGACGTCAACTTAAAACCAAAACTATAAATTATAGGAGTTGAAAATTCCATTTTGAACCAAAAGATGATAACACAAGGTTTTACAAATCCAAGTTTAAATCAACAAGTGCATCTAACGTAAGCTCCACAGCTTATACCAAAAGAATAAAATATACAATTCTTAATGACGTCAATACAGGTAAAACTATCCCAAAAAGGTTACACATTTAAATAATGTAAACCGATCCATTACAACCTGCCCCAAAATCTCAATCCTCTCGACGTCCTCCTCGATCCGCGAATCCTAATCCTTTTCCTCCTGGGGGGGGGGGTTAAGGAAAAACAAGGATGGAAATAAACGGGGTGAGATAAAATCTCAGTAAGTTACTAATGCAACTACATGACATGCTATAATGCAATAAGCAATAAACAATGATAAATATCACATAGCATGAAACAATTAACAGTTAACAGATAGCAGCGGAAAGTAAACACATAACAAAGGATATTAGCCAAGGTTTCCCAACTGATAACCAAATAAAGGTCGCTGCGCAGCTTCAATAACCAACAAATCATCATCTTCATAATAGCATGAAAGCTGAAGAGAATTCCCCGGTCAGAAACGACCAATCAACCCATCAATCAAACAAACCATCTTCATAGCAGCATAAAAAGCTGAAGAGGAACCCGGTAACGGAACCAATAACAATGATAATGTGCCACAAGGGGCGGGAGCCATGCCACAAAGTCATGCTCCAAAACGATTAGCTAGAATACCCATAACGGAGCTAGCTCATCCCAACCAAGGCCAATCTGGATGAGGACAGAAGGACCAATGGGCGATGCTATACTGGACTTGGCTCGTGCCATTATAGCATTATCCATTGCCTGACTCGATACACAAATAACCAGCTGGACTTTCAGATAAATGCTAAGTAATAAATACTAGCTTAATTAAACAACTTAGGGTTCCGAAGTAAGGAACCATACCAATTAATCACCATAAAGATGCAACGGTTACTCATGAAGAGTTTAACAACAACGATAACAGAGTTTCTCATGAAGAGCACAACAACGATAAACGGAATTTTCTCATGAAGAGCACAACAACAATGATTATTAGAATACAGAAATTTCATAAAGAGGAACCATACCATACCAGATACATTCCAAAGATGATACCCACGAGTTAATCATAAAGAACACAACTCAAACGGTCGCTCACAAATAGTACAACGACTATAACCCAAAACTATCCTAAACGTTTACTCATAGAGATGTACTAGTACTATGAACTCAACCATCTCATCACACATGGAATTCCAAAGTAGGAAATTAGAATGAATACACCTTAAGGTTAATCAAACCGTAGGTACCCAATTACCAATTCACGCTTTACCTCCGTTCGTAACGAACCAATTCTAACATCCCAAACGAATCCAAAAGGTTACACTTATTAGAACATGATCACGACAGGACTAAACCTTACACCTTGGTGTTCAATAGCAATCTTCTAGGCACTATAGAACATCGCCTAAAACCTAGACCAAGTCTTACGCGGAATTCAAATCGGTTGGAACAAACACGAACACATCACAGAATGTCCAAACAATACTTGATCAAATTACATAACACTATTGTTCACAAGGATCCAATTTTAATTACTAAAGTGCTCCACGGTGTTATCTTAAGTTAATTAGGAGCAATAAACCTAAACTAGTTAAGCCTTAAGTCTTAAACCAAGAAAAAAGTTCAAGTTCCTGGAACAGGGGGCGGGCGGGCGCCTGGGTCAGGGCAGGCGCGCGGGCGCCTGGGTCAGGGCAGGCGCGCGCTTGAATTTCCAGAAAGTCAGGCGATAGAAAAAGTGGGAGTAGGCGGGCGCCTGGTCTACGGGCTGGGAAGAATTCCCAGCTGGGCTCTTCAAATCTCCTTATCATTTTCATACCATTTACATAACACTCAAATCAACACTCCCAACAAGGTTTCTAAGGTACCCAAACATCATTTAACTAGAAAGGGGATTTAACAACATCCTTTATCAACCAAATTCAAGAATCAAAACCAACATTCAAGATTTCACCATTTTTAACCAAAAACTCAAATAAATTCCAAACAAATTCAAAACCCAACCAAACTTCAAATATAACACATTAAGCATTATCTAAACATAATATGAACATTTTAGCATCAAAATGGGGGAAAAGTAACTTACTTGAAAATAATGAAAGTTGACGGAATTCAAATCTTTTTGATTCTACGCGATCCTATCGACAATCTAAACAAGGTTCATGTTTTATGAAATGAATAATAATGAGAGAAAGAAGAAGAAAATGAAGAGAGAAGATAAAGAAGAGAAAACTTACCCAATTGCTAGAGAGAGATGGAGAGTTGCTGGGAAGAGAAGAATGGGGGTGGAGTGTGAGGGTGAAAGAGGAGGAGTAGGGAGGGAGTAGGGGGGAATTATTTCAAAATATTACACTCAGGCCCCTTCCCCATCTACTAACACATTTATTTACACTCCCTACTAACTATTAAGACCCAACACTTCCACACTAACCCAAATAACTCGAATAAAATGCTAGGCATAAATATTATAACACATAAGATGTACATTTAAATTATTAATTATATAATAATTTAAATAAAGAAACAAGCAAATAATTAAATAATAATTATTTATTACTAATAAAATAGAGCCTAGATTTCAGGTCGTGACAAAGACACTTCGACGTATGGAAACACAGCATTCAACCCATTTCTACTCCATGGACGAGCAACTTGGTGATTGTCTTACCATTGGACCATACTTCCCAATGAAAGCTAATCTGAATCCTTAAACCAATGCCGATAAACCATCAATCAAGAGACCAAAAGCTGAATGGACCGATGAAGAAAAGAGATTGGTTGGAATGGATGTGAAAGAAAAAGCATACTCTAAAGTACTTTGAGTACGTCTCAGCGTCGATAGATCATGGAATGTTCTACTGTAAAAGATCTTTGGGATGCAATTGAAGATTACATCGAAGGAGATAAAGCTTGCAAGGAAAGCAAAAGTTTTGCAATTCAAAGAAGATTCAATAACTTTGGTAAGATCCCCTGTGAATCACTTAGAGACACTTATGATCATTATTGTGATATCGTGAGTACTTACACAACACTCGGAAAGAAGCTTACCAAGAAAGAAATGAATGTTAATTTTTGAGATGCTCTTGGTTCTCAATATCTTCACAAAGGAAACACTCTTGAAGATACAAAGTTACTAGATGATATGTCACTCAGAAGCCTCTATGCCAACCTCAAAGTCTTTGATATCAAGCTTCACAACATTGAAGAAATGGAAGGAAAAACAAAGAACTTATCGTTGGTCGCTCAAAAGGAAGAAGTGATCGAGGAAGAAGATCAAAAAATCTCCACATCAGAGTTACTTGATATGGATGATGATGATTTTGCTATGTTCGTGAAAGGATTTCAATAATTCAGAAAGACAGCAAGACCCGGATCATCAAGCAAAGCTCCAACAAGGTTTTCAAGGAGCAGCTCCTCAAAGAAGAAAGAGAACTTCAACTTATCTAAGAAGAAAGAAGATCTTGTTTGTTTTAATTGCAGGAAACCTGTTCATTTCGCATCAGAATGTCCAATTACCAAGTATGAGTATATGAAGAAGAAAAACAAATTCACTCTAAGGTATTCAAAGCAAAAGGGAATGATGGCTGAAGAAGACTCTACCACAAAAGAGTTAGCTATATGGATTGAGTCAGATTCTGATGAAAGCGATGAGGATGATCATGAAAATCAGTTCTCACTAAATGTAAAACCCAAACGGAAGAGTTATACGGCTGATGAACTTGCTGATAAAGGATTCCTAACTCCAGTTCAAAAGAATGGTGATCTTCTGTTTTCAAGATATGATGTGAGTGCAACAAAGAAGGCTCTACTAAATCCTAAAGTGAAGGAAGCTCAATCTACCACACCTCAAGTCAAGTATGACATTTCCCCCGATGAACAAGAGAAGATGTTCATGAAAGCTGAACAGGTAATTAGTAAGTTTTCTGGCATGAAGGAAGCTTTAGCACTTTCAACTGAAGAAATTTCCCAGCTTAAGACGGAGAAAACTCTACTAAGATCTGAACTCACCCTCCTTAAGGAGCAGATCAAGAGCATGACTCCTCTTACTGATAGAAACCATTTCTTAGAAAAACAAAATGCCATATTTAAAGTTAAAAATGAAGAATTAGTTCCTGAGATAAATAACCTTAAAAGGATCACTAATGAGTGGACCAATTCTCGTGTCACTATGGAACAAATCATAGAATCCCAAAAGTCTAGTGGTGATAAGGAAGGCTTGGGATTTTAAACTAGTGACAACTTTAAATGTGCATCTTGTTGTGAAAGAGATGAGAAATTTACCCAGCAAACTTTAGAAGGGTCGAAGGATAAACATCATGTATCAAAGGGTCAAGGACAAGAACCAAAGAAGAAACTAGAGTTCAATTATGTCTACCCTAAGAAACAAACTGGCAAGGCTTTGAAGATAAAAGGAATTCCCATGGATGAACCTACCTCTGCGGCATGTTCCAGTAAGGTAGAAGAGTCTCCTTACCGCAAGCCTCTACCTATACGGCAGGCTGCCTATCAAGGTGTGTCGACCGCATGTAGCGGCAAGGCAGCAAAGTTCAAGAGGATAAACTTTGTAAGGGAGACCTCATCCATACCAGTAAACGATGTTGTGCTCAAGACTTCAACGAAGTTTGTTAACCCTCAGTTGGGTGGCTTCCACCACTGTTCTGTGTGTGATGATTATGGTCACAAGGCTGCTGAATGTCTTTTGAGATTCATACCTAATCCTAGAAGGCATAACCCCCCTTTTGTGAGACAGGTGTGGGTTGTCAAAAGTTGCTAACCCTTTGGACCCAAAAGAATAAAAGGGGACCTTGTTCTTAAATGTCTATTTTGTAGGTCCTCTGCTTAATGGCTGGACATTCCAAGGATAAATCAAGTTTATGGTATCTTAATAGTGGCTGCTCAAGGCACATAACAGGAGATATCAACTTATTGGAAGATATCCGTGAAGAGAAAGGTCCATCAGTAACATTTGGAGACAATAACAAAGGAAGACCGTAAGATATGGAGTCATTCGAAAAGGAATAATCACCATCCAAGAAGTCTCTCTAGTCATGGACTTCAACACAATCTTCTCTCAATATCTCAGTTTTGCGACAAAGGATTGCAATGCCACTTCACTTCAAATTTCTGTCTCATCAAAGATGGCACATCCAGCGTCACTTTTCTCAAAGGGATTCGTAAGAAAAATGTCTATGTTGTTTATTTTAATTCATCTTGCATTTCTTCTAATCTCTGTTATGTAGCAAAGAATGTTAGTGAAAATAGTTGGCTGTGGCACAAAAGACTAAGTCACTTAAACTTCAAGTATCTCTCCAAGATTGGTAGAAAAAATCTAGTTCGTGGGTCTACCTAAAATAGCTGATCACCACGATGAGAAGTGCACAACATGTCAACTAGGCAAACAACCAAAAGCGTGTTTCTCCATCAAGACCACACCTTCAACTTCAAGATGTTTGCAACTACTTCATATGGATTTTTTGGACCTGTTACTACCGCAAGTATTGGAGGAAGTAGATATACCTTAGTTGTGGTAGACGATTATTCAAGATATACGTGGGTTGATGTGATGATCTCAAAGGATGATTGCTATGACATTTTTACCTCAGTCTTTAGACAGCTCCAAACTCAAAAAGAAGATGACATTGTTAGTGTTCGATCCGACAATGGAACAGAATTCAAGAACAACGGTGTTGCTCAGTACTGTGATGACCATAGTATTGACCACAACTTTTCTACTGCTGGAGTTCCACAACAAAACGGTGTAGTGGAAAGGAAGAACATAATATTGATAGAGGCCGGAAAGACAATGATTGCTGAAGCTATCAACACAGCTTGCTTCACTCAAAATAGATCCCTCATCAACAAGACCTACAATAAAAATCCTTATGAACTTTGGAGAGGAAGAACCCCCAACATAGCATACTTTAAGATATTTGGATGCAAATGCTTCATACTCTACAATGGTAAAGAACATCGAGGTAAATTTTCTCCTAAGGCCGATGAAGGTTTATTTATTGGGTATGCTAAACACTCAAAATATTTTCATGTATTTAATAAAACCACTCTTAAGATAGTAGAATCTTTCCATGTTACTTTTGATGAACATTCTCTCCTTAAGACTCATTTGGCTCCAAATATTGTTGATGATTTTATTGAGCTTAATGAGACAGGTACAACTCGACCACAAAATCAATCAACTCAAGGAAATCTATCTACCTCAATAGCATCTCCATCTACCACACACGAAGTACCAAAAGCTACCACATCTTCTGCAAATACAAATGGAGATGAAGTTGAAATACCCATCAATGTGGAAGAACCAATCCCTCAAATTACTTATGATTGGGATGGCACAAACGATGTACCACTAGAAGACTTACAATATCCATCAAATCAAATAGACATACCTAAAGAAGTTCGTGAGGTCAGAGATCGCCCGATTCAAAATATCATTGGTGATTTGCATTTTGGTGTTCGAACAAGAAGATCAAACTATGATGCACTTACTGCATTTATATCTCAAATTGAACCCAAGAAAGTTGATGAAGCACTCCAAGACTCAAGTTGGGTCGTTTCTATGCAAGAAGAACTCAACCAATTTTAAAGATGTAAAGTCTGGAGCTTGGTTCCAAGACCAAAAGATCAAGGAGTGATTGGTACAAAGTGGGTGTTCAGAAACAAGATGGATGAGAATGGAAGCATCACAAGAAACAAAGCTAGGTTGGTTGCACAAGGATATAGATAAGAAGAAGGCATTGATTATGATGAAATATTTGCCCTCGTTGCAAGACTTGAAGCTATAAGGATATTCTTAGCTTATGCCTCTTACAAAAGATTCAATTTATATCAAATGGATGTGAAGAGTGCATTCCTCAATGGTGAACTTCAAGAAACAGTCTTTGTTGCTCAACCTCCCAGATTTGAAGATCACAAACTTCCAAATCATGTCTACAAACTCAAAAAATATTTATATGGACTCAAACAAGCTCCACGGGCATGGTATGAAACTCTATCTAAATTTATCCTAGAAAAAGGATTCAAGCGCGGTAAGATTGACACAACTCTATTCATTGCTAAATATCATGATCATACTTTACTTTTTCAAATATGTGTAGATGATATTATTTTTGGTTCTACTAATTAATTGTTGTGTAAGAGATTTGAGAAACTCATGAAAAGCAAATTTGAGATGAGCATGATGGGAGAATTGACATTCTTCCTTGGACTTCAAATCAAACAATGTGCTGAAGGCATCTTCCTCAACCAAGCAAAGTACACAAGAGATCTCATCAAGAAATTTGGACTTAAAAATGCAAAGGCATACGACACTCCTATGGCTACTGGTAACAAGCTAGATAATGACTTGAAAGGTAAGAAGGTTGATCAAACATTGTACCAAGGTATGATTGGCTCTCTTCTATATTTAACTGCTAGTAGGCCAGATATCATGTTTAGTGTTTGTGTTTGTGCTCGTTATCAGCCGATCCTAGAGAAGCACATCTTATTGCTGTGAAACTTATTATTCAATATCTATTTGGGACTATTAACCTTGGAATTTGGTATTCCAAAGATTCAAATTTTGATCTTATAGGTTACTCAGATGCAGACTATGCAGCATGTACCATTGACAGGAAAAGCACAAGTTGAACTTGTCATTTTCTTGGAAATCGACTTGTTTCATGGGCAAGCAAGAAACAAGCCTCAGTCTCTGTATCTACCACAGAAGCTGAATATATAGCTGCTGGAAGCTGTTGTTGCCAAGTGCTATGGATGAAGCAACAATTGATTGACTATGGAATCAAAGAAGAAAATTGTCCAATTTATTGTGACAATACATCTACCATTGCTGTCTCCAACAACCCTGTCATGCATTCCAAGACCAAACACATTCATATAAAATACAACTTTCTCAAGGATCTGAAACATGTAATATCCATCTAGAGTATGTGAGCACTGACAATCAAATTGTAGATATTCTCACCAAGGCTCTTGATTCCAAGAGATTTAGGTATCTAAGAGGAGAAATGGGTATGCTTGAACTCTAACTCATCTTGTCCATATAATTTCATGTACTAATGATCGTGTTTCCTAAGTTCAACATCAAGTAGGTACATGCAGATCAAATCACGGTCAAGCAAGTGTCTGTTAGTACCCGGCCTAAAAATGAGTTATTAGGCATTCCAGAACTCACAGGGACCTCACAGGTATTTACAAGCTGCGCAGGACTTATCCGAAATTTCCTAAAAGCCCAGATAAGAAGATATTGACGACGACCTGATCAGATTATCCACAAAGATAGACTTTATCTAGGGTTTCTCCAGAGTCCAATTTGATCAGAAACTTGGGAACCACGCCAACCTCCATGGTTCGCCGGGCGGCCACTTCTTCCTTGGCCGGGCGGCCAGTCTTTTCGGCCCAAAACCCCTATAAATAGAGGACCTCAGTTCATAATTCAATACATAATTCTCTCCTCTGAGTTCCAGAGTCTAAACTGACAACAGAACTCTCTCCCAAGCCTTTCTAGCATCCCGAGGTCTGGCGAATCCACATCCAAGATTTGGCTTTGTTCTTGTCAAGATTGGTGAGGTTTTTACTATGTTTTTACTAGTATAGATCTGATTTATACATGTTTTCATTATGTTTATACATTCATATTCATATGATTCATATTGTCTTCTTCGTGTTCTTACTAGAATTCATATTGTCTGCTATATTTTGGGTAACGATCTTCATGCTTATGTGTTATTGCATACATGTTCATGATGTTCTTATTATTATGCTAGATTTAACATGCTAGATCTAGGATTCTATTCCCTAAATATATGCAGAGCCGATGATGATCGACAAGATTGGAACTACTTCTAACCCTAAACTTTAGGTAAATATTCCCATGATCATTAACTCTCCTTTGATGAATATGATGACTACCCATTGATCTTATCAATGGTATAATCATTATTCTAGGATGTGATCATCTTGTATGATTCTTTCTCCTCCCCCATCATCATTCATGATCCCACTTCTTCTCTCTATTCCGATTATGTGCGAACTACGTTGACCTAAGCTTCTCATACGAGAGGAATGTAGGCAATATTTGGATCCAGTCAAAATCACTAACACACTACTAACACATTTATAATGATAAAAAGTTTGATCTATCAGGCGATAGGAGTGATTACTATAATATTCTTCTCTTATCGTAACTTGAACCCTGAACCTTCTCTGTTAGCTTTTCTCAATGTTTTAGCTCAATAAAATGGCGTGGCGACTCATAATAAATTGAATGCCAATTTGATTATCCTAATCCCATAGAAAAGATAAAAAAGATAAATAATAAGACACTTCCCATGCGTCGCCCGCATTCGGAAAGGGGTATTCACAGTGGCGACTCAGCTGGGACTAGCTTTGAACTTTTCAAACATAGATGGTCAAACTTTCATCAATATCATGATCATAATTTTCTCTTTCCTCCCTTGTACTTTATATCTTGTGTATATGCTTCCCTTGTGCTTTAGTGCGTTAACATCTTAATTGTTTCAATTGTACTATCATAACTGTTTTGCATTGCATAGATGTAAATACAAAAAACTCTATGTTTTCTCTCTAAAAATAACTAGTTATTGTCCGCACACTACCACTAGTCCGTGTCACACTGCAAACCTTACTCCGGATAATCCGTTGAGTGCACAGATTTAGGTCATCTTGTCACCTATTTCTTCGTGGCACCCAGTTTATCTAACTCATCGTGTGCGCTTGAGAGTGGTTGAGGTTCAGCCTTGTCCGTGTCTAAAAACCATGCACTCTCACAGAGTCTAGGATACTCCAAAGTCGACCGGTTGGTTTGACTAGATTTTCTTTATAAGCAATTAACATGTCGTTCATGCCGTCATCCGTTAAAGTCCTTAATGAGTCGAGATGTTTCGAGAGAAAAAAGCACAAAAAACTAATCCCTTCAAATAGAAGTAACATCGATGTTACGTTAAATGCCTTTAAACAAGGGTTGGTCGTTAGGATCCGTTAGGTAGGTGGAAGTTGCTTGCCCTGTAGGACCCTCGCCCAAATTTTTTGTTTGGGAGCTTGCAATGCA